>JBBMKA010006444.1:0-10274 GCA_037833695.1 Sechiopsis laciniata | reverse complement strand
AAATAATTAAATAACATAATAATTATGCTATAGGTAAAAAAATATATTTTTTAAACTAAATAATAAATTCGGGTTGGCCGGGTTGGGTTGGGTTAATTTTAGGTCAACCATTGTCCCAACTTAACCCATGAAAATTTCATGATTTTGAACCCAACCCAATCCATTTATGTATTTAACCCAACCCAACCCGTCAAATTTGGTTGGTTCGTGTTTCTCGGGTTATTTGTGCACCCTTAGTTTTGTGGCCTAGTTGACTTCTATACTCACAAAAAATGATTGACTTCTATCATTTAAAAAATTGATTGACTTCTATCACTAAAAAAATGACTTCCATCACTTATAAAATTGATTGACTTCTATCATTTAAAAAATTGATTGACTTCTATCTGTTGAATTAATAGAATTAAATCTGATTAAAGACAATGAAAGTTGACAATCAACAATTTTATTTGTAATTTTTAGTTTCCTAGTGATTGAATCTATCAATTTGTTAGTGATCGACTCTATCACTTTCGAGTGTTTGAATCTATCAGTTTCCTATTTATTGACTCTATCTGTTTGCTAGTGATTGAACCAAAAAAAAAAAAAAAAAAAGATTGATTCAATTTCATAGTAATTGAATCAATCATTTTTTTTTTTTGGCTGCAAGCAATTTTTAGTTTGAGCTTCTATCACACATACGTTTCATTGTTGCTATGCACGATTTCTTTCACACACACGATATGCACGATTTCGCTACGATTTTCTTCAATCGTTTAAAAAACAACTTCACACTTCGCACTCGCTATATAGAGCAAATTTGCAATAGTTAAACTAATGAATGAATGTTATTATAATAATTCCCAATCATGTGCTAGTTGAGGATGGTTACATAAAAACAAAACCGTTATAAAATATTACCAACAAAAACATTTATAAGAAATACCATCAATAGCACTTTTTTTTTAAAAATTTTCATATATAACAGAACAATATGGTGGTTCTTGTAAAATGATCAAAATGGCAACACTTCAATTAGTTTTCAACGGATAGCATTTAATCAGTTCCAGCTATTAGCCTTCAATTAGTTTTTAATTAATAGTTCAATTATTTTCAGCTGATAGATTTAATCAATTTTCAATTGATAGATTTAATCATTTTTCAATTGGTAGATTCAATCTTTTCAACTGATAGGTTCGATCAATTTTTTAGCTCATAGATTCAATCAGTTCGCTAATAGATTCAATCAGTTCGATGATAGCTTTTATTCACTTTGATGATAACTTTTAACCAATTCGATGATAGCCTTAAATCACTTCGACGACATTGACAAAATCGAACCAAACGAAGAATCATTCTCCACAATAAGAGAATTAGGAATCGATTGCGTATCTTGCATTGAATTACCACTTGTTTGTCGAAATGCCTAAGAGAAATAGGGATGTTCATACATTCTCCAAAAATCGATTCGACATACTGAAATCGACTGAATAGAAGGCGAGCAGTCGATTTCAAGTATATGTGTGTCGGTGTTGGTTAGAAAAAAAAAATTAACCAAAAATTCATCGGTTAAATCGGTCGGTTCAGTTAACCGACTTTATAAAATATTAATATTTTTCATATAATTAATTAGATTTTTTGTTAAATTATTGCGAAATTAGTATAAATTTAAATGTGTTTCCAAAACTTACTCAAGATGTTTAAAATTTTAAAAGTGTGTATTATATGATAAATCATGTGGGAGGCTAGAAAAAATGAAGATGTGATTTTTATTTTTAATTTTTGGCAACGGGCACTTCTACAACCTCAATTGTGTAATTTTTGGTTTAGATCTCATTTTAGGTATGAATTTTCAAATTTAATTTAATTTATTTAAATTTCGTTTTAACTTCTAGTAATCTAATAACCATTTTATTATTATTATTTTTTAGTATATATTGAGGGGTAGGGACAAATATTGATTATCGGAATCAAATCTGTAACACTGGTGTTGAACTGGTTTACAACCAAATAATAAAATCATTGCGCCACTGACCCATTCGATATATTTTGACCATTTTATAATACAACATCAATTGTGTATTTCTTAAACTTTCAGACATTACATTTAAGGGGGTGTTTGGCTGCAGGGTAAAGATTTTGTAGGGTGATAGTATGGTAAAAATTTTGCAGGATAGTATAAAATATAATAAATCAGTGTTTGTAGTGCATATATATTAATGAGTATACTGAAAGTCAGTGTTTGTGGTGCATGTATAATAGAAGGTATACTACAAATCAGTGTTTGTGGTGCAGGTATAACAAAAGATGTACTAAAAGTCAATGATATCTTATACAACTTTGCTTTACTGAAAAAACTTGTAAATTAATCTCTATAATAAACTTGAAACTAATTAAATTGAAATTGACTCACTAATGTTTTTTTTTTTGTAGTGCAGATTATTAATGAGTATACCATTTTTTTTTATACAACAATATTGGAGGAACATGGATTCGAACCGGTAATCTCATGATTATTAGGTTGTACAAGATGTCGGTAGAATTATACTCTTGTTCATATTTTTTCTTTTAACCTGTATACCATTTTTTTTTCTTTTAAAGCACATAAAAATGAGATAAAATATATCTATATCTAAGTTATACATATGAAATTTGTAATTAACTATATTGTTTTTTTTTTTAACATGAGCAATTTAACCTTTTCATTTTTTTTATAAATAAAATTGGTAAAATTTAAAAGATATTTGTTGCAAATTTAAAATAAAAGAGTATACAAAGAAAAAAAAAAACATTAAAAAAAAAACAGAAAAATGTTACAGATTGAAAAGGCGGGTATAAAACAAATTGGATGGGAAAAAAATATACAAGGTGGAGATATTAAGAAAGTTGAGTGGGTCAACCCATACCCACGCCCCAAACAATAGTATGGACGGGCAGGTAATATTACACCAGCCCATACCAGGTAGCCAAATGGCCCATATGCTAAACAGCAAGTGGACCCCACCCAAACTATATGAGCCTCAAAACACGACCTTTTTGTTTCTTCTCCTCATTTTCCCTGACCATGTTTGACGAAACTCCATTCACTACCGACGTTTTGTTTCTTTTGTAACCGATCAGTTACATGCTTGAGGATCGGCAAAATCTCAGGGTAGAATGGGTAATTTTAAAAGTAGAAGGTAAAATCTGCTGCAAATGAAATACTTTAAAAAATATGCTATAATTATAATTGTCAATTCAAAAGTTTCTATCTACAACAAATACTCTTTAAAATATTTACATTCATAATCATTAATATATTTTAATATTGTTTTATAAAAGTTTATTAATACAGTATTATGTATTATTAATATAGTATTATAAGAAAATATGTGATAATATTCATTATTACTAATAACTAGTTTTAATTATTTTTAAACTAATTTTGTAAGTTTCTCTTAAATCTAATCCAAATAGCCTAAACGCTGGTCCAATAAACCAATGGGACAACTAGGGAAATGTCTAAGTTTGTGAAATTAATCTAGATAATGTCTATTTTTTTTAGACTTCAAATCTATGTCTAAATTTTATTTTAAAATTAGAACTATTAATTATATAAAATAAATTTGATCATTCTATCTCTACCCCTATTATAGGGTTTCTAATTAATTATAGATAATAAATATATTTTTTGTAACAAACTATCCAACAAATACAGATGTTGAACAGTCGTTCCAAGATTCCTAAACCTTTGGCCAACTCCTCTTTTACCCTCACCTACCAACGATTCGAAGTTCTAGCGTGATCGCTTGACTCCCATCGTCGAAGATTCTTCCATCTCCGATCAAACTCGTCCTAGCCATGTTGGTGCTCATGACATCTACTCCGTACTTCTTTCACACTTTTCTCCGCTCAAACTCATCTGCATCCTCGTTCAAAACCTACGTGTACGAACTCCAGTAAAAGTTCCAAAAGTGTGGTTTTAAACTCTTCCCCAAGTGAAGATCAACCCTTTGTGGGATTCTATTGCCGTTAAACATTAAAAAAAAAACGTGGTCTCTTCCAAGATAGCTTATGGTCAAACCAACTCATCTAATAACACTTATGTGATAAATTTATGGGCGAAATAAACTAAAGATGTGGCGTTAATTTCTTAATAATAGAAATTTGAAGAGGTTGGTTTGTAAATACTTAAAGAGAGAGCCTTAGACTTTCCTTTCCTCTCTCACGTTCGACAAAAAACACGACTTCCCCCTTTCCTTTGAAAATTCATTCTGTTTCTTCTCTTTCGCGTTACAAATCGACGCCCATCATCTCCAATCTGCCCGTTTCTCCTCTGTTGGGAATTTATCGACGAGTTTTGTGTGGTCTTCTCCGTAAAGCAGTAGACGTTGAGGTATGAGAATGAGGTTTCTTCCTTCTCTTTTGCGCAACCTTCAAGCAGCTTCGTCGGCCTCAAATTTATTCGATCAAGCTCTGTGGTTGTGTCTCCTAATCGATTTTCATGTGGATTCTCAAAAGCATGGACCAACAGTAAGAGAGGGCACGACTTCGAGGTTCGAAATCCCTTCATTTTCTCCTCTTCTGCGAAAATCCCTTCGATTTTTAGTTGAACCTCGGCTTCTTTTGTTCTTATGTTGTCCAAAGGTGATTGTTGAAGGATTTCAGTTGGATGTGGATGTTCTTTGGTCAAAATCATGATGGATTATTCGAGACTCAGTTTAAAGAGTGTGTTTTGAGCTAGTTATGAGCACGAAAAGTAAGGCCTCGTTTAGGCCAAATTGTTGACGACGAGGTTTGATCGTAAAAGGCTGATTTTGTGCATGTAAGATGTAATTTTCTTTTTGTTTCCAACTGTTGTTTTGAGTTCAAGCTATAGTTAGGCTTAAAGTTTGGTCTTGCTTGGAAGGTGTTCGACAAAATGCTTGAGAGAAACTTGGTGGCTGTGGGGTTGGAAAAACAAGTTGGTGTACTGTTCAAGCTTGCTCTTGTTGAATAGTTTTGGGTTGGTTTGAGTTTAAGCTTGGGCTAAGAAAGAGTTTGAAAGTTATTTGTCATTTGGAGTCAAGGCTAGCAAGCTCAGGTTAAGTTAATAATCATCGGTACTTTCTTTGACCTTAAAACTCTTCTTTGCAGTTGATACCCTGAATGATAATTGTGTTATTGTTCAATTGTAGAGTCGAGGATCATAAGTTTAGGAGGCCATATCGAATCCTCGAGTTGTCGGGTTTTAATTAAGTGTAAGGGACCCTAACTTGCTTGCTTGTTTGTTCTATGCTTGACTTTCAAGTGTCTGAACTATATGATATTTAATTGCATGGTGGCATATGTTATATATGGTTTGTTGTTTTGTTTAAATGCCTATTGATTGTAAGCATGTTTCTCGATTTGTGTGTATGTTGTGTAACTCATTATTGGAATCATGTGCACTTCTTATGTATGAAAACATACTTATACATACACACACACACACACACACACACACACACACACACACACATATATATATATATATATATATATATATATATTAGCCTGAGGGTGTGCGGCAGGCGAGCGGCTGAGCGAGCTGATTGACGAAGGAGAAAGGAAGAGGTCGCCTAGGCTAGCGAACTCAACTACTGGTGCTCTGGCAAAGGCGACAGGTTTCGGCGAAGGGGAGGGGGAAAATTTTTGGCGATTTGGGAGAAAAAGAGAGAAAATGAGAAAAAGGTGAAATTGGAGAAATGGCGGTTCCGGCTTCAAGTCCTGGCGAAGTCACCTTTTTCTTTTTTTTTTTTCTTATTTAATCAAACAAAGGCTCCAAACTTCTCAAAAGCTATGCTAGCCCTGGGGACCTGAAACTGAAATAAAAAAATTTGAACTCAGCATTTAACAGAACCGTCTTGAAACCCTGATTAATTACGAGACTATCCCTAAAGGTAAAATTACCAAAATGCCCCTAACGGCTCAAACTACCCTACCGGCGCAACCAAACAACCGAAACAACAACCGAACATACCTGGGGAACCAAAACGGAAAACTAGCCCGTTACATCCTAAGTAATGATTTTGGATGGTTCTAATTTCCTTACCGTCAACACACGATCCTCTATTGCACTCGCCCCACTTAAAAGGGTAGTGCCAATTAAGGTTGAGGTTCCAATTAGATCAGCGACAATCGCCCGACTCTTTCATTTGCCAGGCTAGAATATGATCGTGAAGGCTATCGAGGCTATAACCTGTGGAATGAAACAAGAAGCATTAGATGGAGCTTTTTTAAATCAAGGCTAGCGTGGAGGTTGCCATGGATGCGGTGGACCCTGCCATAGCTTCTAATGAAAATGTTTTAAAGGACTTCAAGGAATGGAGTCTTCTGAGCTACGATGCCTTAATAGGGGTCATACCAATGCGAGGGGTCATATGTTTGCTTTGGGTAACATCATCTGACCGATGGGCAGTTTTGAAACCTTGAAAGTCAGGTACACTAAAGGGCGACGCTAAACATTGGTGAAAGTCTGAAATGGATTGCATTCCAGGAGCTAATATAATTGTACAGTAATTAACTCAGAGAAAACTTAAAGCTAAGTATTACTCAAAATCGCTTACGCGCAAGTATATGAGGTCGAAACTGCAGCAAGTAATAAATATATATTTTATTGATCCCACGGAGATTGATGTCTAGAAGTAATACTGTTAAAACGAGAGTTATGCTGAAAAGTAAAGAATTGGGCTGTAAAAGTGTGTTTGATTTTGGTTTTGAATAAAGAAATAAAAATATGCAAATGTCTGACAGAAATAAATATGAATGCAATTAGTAAAGATAAATAAAAAGTTATAGAAGATGTTAAAACGTGGGACTAGTTATCTAGTTTCTCGCTTCCCTCAACTAAGAAGTGCTTACGCACTTAGTGATTTATGAAAGCACAGCTTCCGCTGTGAACTCCATAGTAAAATGGGGCAATGCGAGCAATAGTGAGGTTATTCCTAACTCCATAAATGATACAAAGACTTGCATTCAACATACAGTAGCATACTGGATCTCTATATGGTTCCTCTTTCCGACTCACCACAAGTCATATACGTGGATAGCTAAGCGACACATATACATATAAATAAACAAACGCAGCAATGTAAAGCTCTTTAACCTACGCTCCTAAGCATGATTCTATTAATGAGAATTCGTTCAAGACTCTTCTAACGCAGCATAACAATGAACACACAGTAAGAAGTTTAAATCAGCAATTTTATTACGACTACTAAAGGTTTATCATTATAACTACTCTTAAGAAAAACAGTAAAATGGAATTGGCACGGTTGTGAAGTGTGTAGTCCCCTTGTCATCAGTGATCGACTGTCGATGCTACTTAATTAATGAACTAATAATCTGGACATTTTACACAATAAACACACAATGCTACAAGCATTCAACAGATTATACGCAAGTATACGCAGTCAATCGTAGTCAAGTGATAAGATAAAAGTCATTCTCCACAGGGACTGGCTTTAATTCTAAATAAGCTTTAATCGAAAAGTCAAGTACAAGAAAGTAAAGGAAAATTTGGTGGGCGATTATACTAACTGAATGCCTAACGGCAGGTAAATGTAGTAGTAAAATAAATGCTATAAATGCTAGAAAATTATCAGTCAAACATACAATGCTTTAATCTTCACAGAAACATGCAGCAAACAATGGTCACACTGTTTACAGAAGTTTGATGTGAAGTTGCTAAAACAGGAATGCAGAAAACAAGAGATATAATACAGATTAGATAATAGGTTCAGTTTAAGGGGTTTTCGAATGTGTTTAGCATACATCAAGGGTAAGTTTATGATGTGAAGTGAACTCCACACAACACGTGATCAAATGCTATTTTCTAAGATACATTCATTATCCTCAAACATGAACTTCCGCATCTATGGTCAAAGCTATAAACAATGAAATGTGCACTAGCGAGGTGACTATTCCTAGACTCCCTCTTAACAAGTAAGAGTTCTTGAACATGAAACTAATGGTCATAAGTTGTAGTTCTCTAATCCCCCTCTCTTCCAAGATGAAGTGAAAAGCAAATATGAATGGATGATCAGTCGAAACATGCTTTTTTAGTTAAAATGCCTACTATGACTTAGTTCAACATCCCCCACTTACCCCAGAATAATGCTGCACACACTCTACCCTCAACCCTCATCTATATGTGTTTAGCTTGTCATTATGCCAAAAAGAACAGTAAAAGAGAAGATTCCATCAACCATAATGCAGCAGAAAGGTAAAGAATGAAGTGATAAGAAGACTAACGAGAAGAAAGTTAAAAAATACTATATCAAACTAAAATAAACTCCAAACAAGGCACAAGTACACCATAAACCAGTGTTCAATCGTCTACTAAAGTGAAATAACTACCAACTACAAGAAAGGAAAAATAGAATGTTCTAAAGAAAGGAAATGTAGAAAAAAAAAAACCAGAAATAAATGCTGCAAACACTGAGTTAGCTTGATGATTTCAGCAACTCTGTTCTCAATGGGTTCTGACTCTCTTTCTCTTCTCCCAAAAAATGACCTTATATAGTCTCCTCTTCATCCCAAGATCAACGACTCAGATTCTAGTACAAAATGCCTTGATTTCCACTCAACAGCCGATAAGCTCTAACATACAGTAGGGGGACAATGCGTTTGCTGCTCCTATAACTTCTGATACACGCGTAAGAATTTAGCTTTTTGCAGGAAAACTGCTATTCTGGTCGTCGGAATGCTGCACACATCTGGAATCTGGCATTTTCCAATGCTGAAGGCATCACGGAGCTTCATCATGCATATTTTCTTTTAAGATCCTTCCTCTGATCCACGCTTGATTCGAAGCTCATAGCATTCAAAAACCCTGAAATGATAACAAGCACTTAGTGAGAACAAGGATTCTTTAAATACTAACGCAAATGTTGCATGAAATGCATTTTATATGTTTAGCACAAAAACTCTTCATTTTTCAATATTTCTGATCCTAGCCTCCTATTCTACATGAAATGCATTTTATATGTAATTCTCTATTCAAAGGTAGTTCTATGCATCGAAATAAGGTAATAATGCATGATTCTTCATTGAGAAATAACCTAAAAGAGGACTAAATAACTTTCTAATTGAGAGTTGTCAATCGGCTCCTACAGTCACCACCAGTTGCTTCTCGCATGAATTGGGTTCTAACAATCTGACTTAGCTCCTCTTCACTTAGATCAGCTTCTGGCCATCCGACCAGCTCACCAAACTTCAGCTTCCTTCTTGCAATTTATAGAGTTGATTTACTTGGTCAAGATACCTAGGTGAGCTGGAAAATCATCATTAATGCAGGATTTCTTGATTTCTACTGAAATTTATTTGATTGACACCACTTTAATTACTTGATTGATTCTCTGTTTATTTCCATGTTGGTGTGATTCTCAAGCGCGATCGCCTTGTTAACGTGTGATTCTTCTATGTGCATTGCCACTCGCATTGTTTCATTCCTCCAGCATCAATGTTTAGCATTTTCTACATTTAATAGCTTTTTAGCTCGAATGATAGCGCTAATTAATTACACTATTTAGGCCTCCAAAACCTTGCAATTTACTCAGAAAATAAGTAAGCGAAGAAAATAGGGAATTCAACTCAAACATCCGTAATTATTCGTATATGCGAGCTAAAAGCAAGCGCATCAGCTAAACTGTGCATTATGCATTTTTTAGATGCCAAATGCGCGTATAAGGGCAGAAACTAGGCTATTAAGCTCAAATCTGCTGACGTGTCTTATGTTCGCAGGAAAGCTTTGCAAAGATGGAGTGATGAGTCAACAGGATAGAAAAGGAAAAAGTTAACTGGCAATCAAATTACGGAATCAATGGGACCAAGACGGAAATAATTGGCAAATCGAATATTCTAAAAGAATGGTGCAAGGATTGGACGTGATCAATAAGAAATCCTAGACATTATAAATAGAAGAATGATTGAAGAAGAAAGTTTGCTGGTTTGAAAGGGAACTACCATTGATGAGCGCTCGAGACGTCGAGGTCTCTTGGGAGATCTCGGCAGAATCCTGTTCATCTGTAGCCCGAAAGAACTTAGTATCAACGGCGGCATGTAGAAGAAGACTTCATTGGAAAAAATGATGGCAATTCTATTACTCCATAGATAGATTAGACTAGCATTGCATTTCTTATTTCTCATTTCATACTCTATTTTTCTTTATGCATTTCATGAACACAGTGAGTCATTTCTCAATTTAATTCTATGAGTTTTTTTGTTTCAGACTTGATCTCCTGCTAACAACTTATAATTAGAATTAATGAAAGAAAATAATCTTAGGAAAATCG
>JBBMKA010006443.1:0-10276 GCA_037833695.1 Sechiopsis laciniata | reverse complement strand
GTAACAACCTAGGCATAGCAATTAACAAGCACACAATTAATATCTAATAGCTAAACAATACTAGGTAACCAAAGGCAAAAGGCTCGGAAAGCCATACCCCTAAATCGAGAAGACAGGCTTGGCAGAAGGCTTCAGTGAAGGCGAGGCGAAGCTGCTCGTGGACATGCGCTGGAACGAGAGCAGGCGAGGGCGAAGCTGCGGGCGAATATCTCCCTGGGGCGAAGGGTTCGCTAGAGCAAAGACGAAGGTGGACGCTGCACGGTGGATTGACTCGGACAAGCGAACGAACGTGGTCTTGGCGGTGGACTCGAGCATGTGACGAAGGGCTGTTGGAATGCGAACGATGAAGAGGAATGACGACTGCGAGGCTGCGAAGAGGAAACGGAGGCACGGCTTGGCGATTTCTCGGCTAGGCCAAAGGGGAGGTAAACTCTCGGCTTGCAATGAAGCTCTCAGCAAGAATGAGGGAGAAGAGAGAAAAAAGAATCCAAATGCAGCTAAGTTTATATTTTGGAGAGAACAAGGGGGTTTATATAGGGTTCTCAAGGGATTCTGACTTTGAATCCTGGCAAAGACACTTTTAACAAATATTTTCTCTCTTTTTCTCCTTTAACCAAAAAGACAACCTAGTTTTTCTAAAAGCAACTCTGACCTTGGAAACCTGAAATCTAGAAATAACTAAACTCGGCAATTAACAATCAGCCTTGAAACCCTGGTTAATTACGAAACTACCCCTGAAGGCACAATTACCAAAATGCTCCTGAAGGCCCAGACTGCCCTAACGGCTCAACCGAACACCTAAAAATCAACCGAACATACCTGGAGAACTGGAATGGAAATCTGGGCCGTTACAATGGGAAAGGAAGAAGATGATGAAATCATATAATTACTTCCTTGTCGTTCAACAGCATGAATAACACAGAGTGTTTGGAGCTTGAATGTGACATTAAGGAGTAAGGTCTAACACTTGATCAACTGCTTTTGTTCATCATCATTCTCTTCAACTGTGTTGTTGCTTGAACTCTCTTTATTTCGAATTTCACTTCTACTTTTTTTTTGTTTGACATTCTGCATGTTGTTGCTACAACAGCCAAACCAACTAAAATACGTCAATGTTTGACATTAAAAAATCCATAGCAGTTAAACACCCACTAAAACACCTAAATGTTATGTTCATGAATGTTCGATTATAAACTCATCTCCTTCAACAATTTCACTACCTCAAAACTCATCAATCCAACTGAGTAATCTTAAATTAAATAACTTTTCATGTAGTTTGACAATTCCAAAATAAATTCCACGCCCACTCCGAACAAACAAACAATCAAACAAAAAAATAAAATTTACAGAAAAATAAAATAGAAAAAATCAAGAGATCAGAGGATTGTGAGAAGAGAAGTTTAACAAAAGTAATTTTGATTTTTCATTTCACTCCATCAAAAATACATTTCCCAAAAACAACACAGAGACTGATTAAGATATCGAGTATATATATATATATATATATATATATATATATATATATATAAGTAAAAGAATTATATACCTTTAGAAAATAGAAAGCTAAACCATGATATCTATGTATATAATATTATAATTCTTTTACTTCTACTTCTTTCTTTCTTCCAAGTATTATAGAAACCAATACTTGGGAACTTATATACTAACTAAAAGAAGAACTTAGAAAGAAATTACTGCTTCCTAATTATCACATAATTGATAACTAGGGATGTCAGCCATTCTTAAGGCAGGCACTCATACAAATGCAGCTCACTCTTAGACTTATATTTGAGTGTGCAAGTTCTACATGCGTAGAACTTGCCATGGTGATGATCCTTCATACCCTTCAAAGAAGTATAGTAGTTCGGCTAGAAGGGACACTTGAACTTCACTTCACTGCTACTTCATTTTTCCTTCACCTTGGTGCTTTGGGTGTTGCTGGAAAACATGAAAAAAAAATACTATGAAATGGACAAAAAAAATGGAGACAAATGGTTCATGTAGGTACATGCACTTAATTGATTAGCTAGCTGATAGCTTTTAAATAGAGCATAAATTAGGATGTTAACTTAGGCATTTTTCTATGGTTCATGGGACAATTGAGTTAGGTAGAAGCTAAAATGCGAGCGAAATCAATAAAATTTACACCCATCCACATTTAGGCATTAGAAAGCTAGCATCACATTTTCTGAGTAAAAGATAGAATAAATTGCACTAATATGAGTATATTTTCCATAGGATTGAAAGTCCAAAAGACATTTCTGCATTAGAGAAGCGGGCGTAGTAGAAAGATATCAAGATCCCATTGCAACAAAGGAGCTACCACATTCAGAGAATCGCATCACCACAGAAATAAAGGATAATCAATTATCGAAGATTCGGGCGATAATTGAGACATTCCAGAACCATCTGAGCTTGCTAGCCAAGTAAACCGACCCTATATAAAGAGCATGTGAAACCCTAAAAGGTGTGTCAATTGGCCGGGAGTCGATTCACTCTAGAGCATTCCACCGTATGAAGAAGGCGACTGAAAGGTGTCTGTGGGATCCGATGACAAGGAGTCTGCACATCTACAACTACTGCACAATTTCTTTATCTTTATGTCTTTTATAGTAGGAGTAGTTCGTAGATTTGTAGTTAACTTATCGTAATGTTATTTCATATTTTCTATTCCATTTGCTGCTTTAATTATGTTTCATTAGAGTAGGGGGCATCTGGTGGGAATTCGTATGTAGAATGCATGTTAGGATTGCAGGTAATTAGATTTTATAATGTTGTTCATGTATATTAAGTGTGCATCTATTAGCTACCCATGTACGCTAACCACTAACGAACTTGGAAGAAAGAACTAGTAGAAGATCACAGCAGGTTACGTTAGGTCGATGCGAGGTCTCTCGCATTGTTTAAACAGTTATGGATAACCTTACTAATGCATGCGTTGCTTGAAGTCTAATATGAAGAACCTCAGCGGAAGCTGGGTTTGACATAAATCAATGAGTGCAGAACTAATCATTTGAAATAGGGAAGTATGAAATCTATTTACCATAATCACATGACTAACATCATTCACATTCACATTCTTCACCTAAGTCTATTTACATTCAACATCGTAGGACCATTAAAAACAATAAACAACCACCCATTGTTTTATATTTTCTTGCACGACTCTTAAGATTAATTCTAGACATCAATCCTTGTGGAGAACGATAAATAAATACTTATCACTTGCTGCGCTTCGACTGCGTATACTTACGTAGAATGCAATTCCAAGGCATAGGACATTAGGAATAGTATCTTATACTTAGAGTTTATCATTAGATTATTTACATTGCACAGCCGAATAGTGCATCACTAGCAAATTGTTTAGTCTTGTTTGATATCTATTTTGTTTTTGGTTTTTGTTTTGTATTTTTTAAAAAAAGTATGTTTGATAAACAATTTTGTTTTTTGATTTCTAAATTTTTAAAACATTTTTTTAAATATGGAAGAAATTTTAAAAATGGAAAAAAGAGCTTTTGAAAATGGAAATTCTATTTTTTGTGTGCAAAAAATAAAGGAAAAATTTCAAAAAAATGCTGCTTCAATATTTTGAAAGATAACCGTGGAAACTAACTTGCTACATCAATATATATTTTGTTTACTTTAAAGTTTATAAATATAAATCAATTGATCTCAATATATATATAAATCAATTAACATTTATGTAAGTTTTAGTTAATTTTCTTTAAAAAAATACTCAATTATTATAAAATTTTGTTTACATTTTTTCTTTGCTTGTATTATTTTATGAAATTTTTTTTGTACTAATATCATTGATGTGACAAACTGCCTTAAATGGCTTAATTGAGAATGTGTTTATTAAAACCCCCTTAAGAGAATTCTATTTAATTAAATGAAAGGAGTTGTAAATGCATTTAAAAATGAATTAAGGGTCATTATGCAATCATGGGGTCAAGTTAGTGGATAACTAACTAATGGAGGACTATTTTGCAAATAAATTGAAGTTGAGCCCTAAATTTCCCTTCCCCTTTTACACGTATTGTTCATCCCCTTCATCCAATTGAAATGCACAATTTCCTTCCCCTTCGAACTCATTCATCGTCGATTAACTCCATCAATTTCCATTGAAGCCAAGCCTTCGTCGCGAGCAAGCTTATGGGTTTCTATCTAATTGATCAACAACTTTCAAATTCCTCTTTGCTTTTTCCTTATTCCTCTCAATTGTTTGCTCATCTCATTCTGTGATAGTTTGAGCAGCAGCAAGAAATGTGGAAAACCCATTGAAGAGTGAAGAGAAATATTATTGAGAGGTAGAAAAAGGTGGAGACTACATTGTGCCATACACAATACAAAAAAGAGCTATTTATAGGAACTATAAACCCTTATACAAGTTTAAAGGGCCCAATGGGCCTTACAATATTAAGATACCAAGATAACTAATATTAACCATACTAATACTACATTAATCATCTAATAGTCTAACACATTGGGACCTAATAGTATAAGTTTGGTTTTGTCGAATTTTGAAGTTGGGGACTGCTGTTGAGTGAGTGTTGATTTCGACAGTAGAGGTCATATCAAGGACATTGATATTTGGTTCCTTGGTCGTGAATGGCAGGAGTAATGAGGTAATTTGCTTTTCAATCTCCAATTGTTGCCTGAGTTCAAGCTTCCAACGAAGAGAGAATTGAATGGGTGGTTGTGATAATTGTTTCTACTTTAGATGCTGATGTGTTATGGTTTAAGGAGAGTATTTACTCCTTGATAAATTTTGGCTAGTGTTTCATGTTAAGATTATGCTAGAGGTTTCTGTATTCAAACCATGCTATGCCTTTGGATGAGCTATTATGAATGATGAAGAAGTTCATTGTTCTAATGGGTTTATGTTAAAATATTTGGTAGATGACAAGAAAATGCTAGTTTCTAGACTAAGAACCCAACCCTGTAAGCTTACACATTGGATTAAATGTTTGAAAGTACCATGCAATTAAATCAAGGGTGCTTTGTGTTCATCTGCAATACTTTCTTGGAGAAGTTTTGTTTGAGAACTTAATTGAATGAATGGGCATTAAGAAGCTAGTTACTAATTGCTACATAGGGCATGAAGTGTGTTGTTGTAGTATTTCTATTCGGTCGTAAATGGTTTAGTTTCCTTGTCGGGTATTTGTATTAAAAAAAGGAAGTTATGGTTTCAAAGTTCAAAAGTATGAATGTTAATTTGGACATGAAGCCTTCATCTGTTTCATATGAGGAGCTCATATGTTATTGTTATGGTTCACTTAAAGGTGCTCTTGGTTCTTGGTATCAATTGGATATCTTTTGGTTTGAACCATGGTTGAGGAGTTGGTTGAGTAAGAAAGGGTAAAAGCTAGCTGCTGATGACAAGACGTGTGAAGCTTTTGGTCGAGACCCTTAATGAAGCTGTGAATTGCTAAGTACGAGCTTAAGCTAAAGCATGGTCTTATTGTGAAGCTTGAACTAGTTCTAGTTTTAGATTGACTTGGCAGTAATTTCGGTTTCCCTGAATTACTATTTATGGTTTGAGCTTTGTGACGTTTTATTACTGTCAAGCTTAGAGCTTTTTCTAACTTTCAATTGGTGTAGGTGTGAAGTTGTTAGGTGTTCGCTAGAAGCTCAAGCTAGTTAACCATCAGGTTCTAGCTAAGCAAGTGTAAGGGATCTTAACAGGTATTTATTGTTTGCTTAACAAAACTTTGTTGTGATTGTTTAATGGTGTTGTTCATACATATGTTTAAACTACATATGTATTCTTGTATGATTTTATATGCATATCTGATCTGAAGCTTGTCTCGTTCTATTATGTGAACTTGAATGATATCATGTCGTGAATATATATATGAACTGAGGCATGCTTTGTATGGATTATTTGTTTAGCACGTCATTGTGATGTTTTGATCATTCATTGAATATTAGGGAGAGCATGTAGGTTTGTTTGCGTAGGCTTGTCTTGCTCGATCTTGAGATACTTGCATTAGATCATAAGATCTATTTGCTCGTTTGACCCATCGAGGTCTCTCTTCTGCCATTACGGTGGCTCTGTTTGTTTGCTTGACACGTTAGGGGATGACCCAAGGGATGTAGGGTTGGACACGGCCAACATTCCCTGACGGATAGAGGTTACTGTTGTAAGAGGCTTCGCACGTTTTTAGGGTGATGATAGCTACATCGATCCGAAGTATGGTGAGACTGATCATAGGGTCCATAGTTTGCACTCGGGAACTTGGCATAGGCTGGGAACTTGGTCGTCCATACGTGTAATCTAGATGAATTGCTTAGGATGCGCAGGATGCGGTAGTGGAAATCTGGCATAAGCATGTTGTTCTCTACTGCTCTAGTCAGGGTGGGAACTTACTAGGCAGTGAGCAGTTGAAATTGCTACGACATAAGTGAGCTGCCCACTAGTGGGTTGAACCGCTCTAGACTTGGCACTGTGAGTGGGACTTGATATGTTCGAGTTAGCCCCACCATGCCGGAGGGACCTGGGATAGCCTAGGCGACTTCAGTGGTTAGACCTTTGCATCCAGGAACCCTTCTGTATCCGTGAGAGTCCGGGTAGTGGCCTCTTTGGGTCTCACTACATTGATCAGTGAGACTCCTCCACGAGTACTGTCATTGGCCATCGGGCTCATCAGCGTGAGTACTCGGGAGATGGGATGCGTTCCTTTTCGTTTGTGCATGTTATTCAAAGACTTATTGATAATGCTTGGCTGTTCTATATGTCGTGTGAGATTTCTTACTAAGTTTTCATGAAAACTCACCCTTCGTTTTATGTTGGGCTGTGGATTCAATCTATAGTTTGCAGGTGAGCACCAGGATAGATGACCGAGGTGGTTAAGGATAGACGTGGAGAATGAATCTGTCGCGTCTCTGTCTTAATCAAGTTGTTATAATTAGTTTAATTAGATCTCGTTCTTCATGAACTATTGTAATAGCTTAGTGTTTTAACTCTTTTTGTTTTAAACCTAGATCTCGAGATTTAGATGTTTTAATTGCCTAGATAGTTTATTTGTTTGTTTGAACGTGCTGGCTTTTACTTTAAATGAATTTTTGAAATGTTCAAGTTTATGCTTTTCAGGTGTGAGTTTCCCATATTTTAGGAGAAACTCAGCTGAAATTTTTATTGATCTTCGTGCATGTTAGTAACCTCCATGGTATAACCTTATGGTTATGGACCGGGTTGTTACAATTGAACTACTTTTTAATTAATACAAACACATGTATGTGTATATATATATAAAATAGAGACTATTTTGTTTCCCTGCAAGTATATGAATTAAAATTGGATATTGAAAAATTTATGGATCTAAATGAAACAAATTTCGAAGTACATCGGTCATAATAATATTCTAGAAAAAAAAAAAAAAAGATTACTTTTATATCAAAAAGTGTTTCAAACCAAAATTTTAAAAAAATATCAAAAGAGTTTTTTTTGTTTTTTTTAAAAATCAAAATTCACTCCACTATACCCACCCTAACCATGCCTGTCCCTAGACGGGAGACATCAAAGGAATGGCATATCAAAAGCGTATTGAATTTGTATTTTAAGTTACTTCAGTATTAAAATTTTCAAAAAATAAATGCTCTTTATATAATCACATGGTTCAAATGATCGATTGAATTACAAATTAACATTAGATAGTAATTCCAACACTGGTATATTGTTGCTTTTACAATTATGTATTTTCACTTTTATGAATTGATTAGTGATTATCATATATAACTATATGTTACAAATATTTTTTGTTTATACAAATATTTATATTATATTTGTTATGTATATTTTTTGCATATGTTTATTTTTATTAATTTTCTTGATTTGATTGAATTTTAATAATTGTTAATAATTTTGATTTATTGAACATTAAAAATGATTATAAAATGTAATTTTGATTTTTTAAAAAACAAAAAACAATTAACAAACTGTTAACATGTTATTTGGTTTTTAATTGCAAAAAACAGAATAAAAAATCAATTATCAAACGTGTATCATTTTTGTTTTTCAAAACAAAAACCAAAAAATAAAAACCAAAAAATAAAAAAATAAAAAATAAAATGGTTATCAAATGAGTTTTAGTTAATGAGTCGTGAAATCAAGAGCTTAATGGTAGAGGTTAGGAAAATAATAATATTGTATACAAATACATGATTTCTCTTATATTGAATCACAAAAGTGGGTAAAGATGGAAAAGGGAAAGGAAGAAGATGATAAGATCATATAATTACTTTCTTGTCGTTCAACAGCATGAAGAATGCAGAGTGTTCGGAGCTTGATCGGCTTCTTTTGTTCATCATCATTCTCTTCAATTGTATTGTTGCTTCCCTTCATTTCCAATTTCACTTCTACTTTCTTTTGTTTGAACATTATGCATAATGCTGCTACAACGACCAAACCAACTAAAGTACCGTGATGTTTGAAAATCCCTAACAGTCAAACTTACCCACTAAAACACCTAATTGTTCTGCTTTTGAATTTCAATTATAAACTCATCTCTTTCAACAATTTCATTACCTAAAAACTCATCAAACAACCGAGTAATCTTAATTCAAACAATGTTTCAAGCAGTTAACAATTCTAAATTAAACTACTTAAACAATGAAAAGGAAATGAAAGCTAAGACAAGAGAAGAGGACCACTTTGAACTTTCTGACTCTGTATTTCTATCTTTGAGAAGAACAGCCGAATGACTTCTTATAGCCAAAGAAAAGCAAAGAAGAAATAAAGACTTACACAACTACCCACAACTGCACAACTGTTGAGAAATAGAGATAAAATCCCACGAATCCTTCAGCAAGTACAACAACCAAAAAGGGAGAAGACTTTCATGTCTTAACAAAACTCCACCATCCCACTCCCAACAAACACACAAACTGAATAGGAAAATTTACAGAGAAATAAAAAAGAAACAATCAAGAGATCAGAGGATTGTGAAAAGAAAAGTTAAAAAAAACTAATTCAACTCCTCTCGCATATCATTTCCCATTTCTCTCCATCAAAAACACATTTCTCAAAACTCTCTCTCTCTCTCTCTATATATATAATATTATAATGATCTACTTCTTTCTTCCTTCCAAGTATTACATAAACTAATATTTGAGAACTAATTTATTAGTCTAATTTATATTAGTAAGGATACTCTCAATTTTATAAACTATATTAAACTTTAATTCAAACATACAAAGTCATTAAAAGCTAGCTATTTTATTTTATTTTTTTTATTTTTTATTTTTTTTTAGAAATGGATGCAGAAAACGAGAAGAGAAGGAAGGTAGTAATCGTGGATTTCAATTATGTAACCGTCGATCTTAGCGATAAGTTCATGAGCTTACCTGTGCCATTATATTAGATGGCCATTGCATTTTAAAAAATAATAATAATAAAATTAGATGGCCCTGGCTCAGTTTTTCATCGTTTCAAACCCAAATCCACTAGTAATGCCCTAACTTTCTCTGTTTCTCATTGTCCGTATTGGAGTTTTATGCAATTTGGTTGTAACTATGTGGTTACTTTTTTTTTTAAAAGAGTTGAGGTTGATGGTTTGAGCATTGAGGAAGCTTATTTCAGCGGAAGAAAGTTGTAGGAAGCTATCATTTCTCTTCTAGAAGGTTACTCTTCTAGAAGATTATCACTTCTCTTAACTAAAACTGATTACATTCAATAAGAAAACAAACAGAAAGCTAAATCATGTTTCTACTTCTTTCTTCCTTTCTTCCAAATATTACAGAAAGCAATACTTGGGGATACCGACCACTACTTGAAGCATGTGTGCTCACTGAACTCACTTTGAGACATGAACGTGAGTGTGCAAGTTCCACATTCGTAGAACTTTCCATGGTGAGGATTGTGGTGATGGTGCTTCAATTCATTCCATCGTTTGTATAAATTATCACACAGTGAACATATGAACTTCATCTCACTAACACTCCCTTTCCTCTTCACCTCACTGTCACTTCCTTTCCCTTTCACCTCACCTCACCGTCACTTCCTGTAACGGCCCAGTTTTCCATTCCGGTTCTCCAGGTGTGTTTGGTTGTTGATTCGATTGTTCGGTTGGGCCGTTAGGGCAGTTTGAGCCGTTAGGGGCATTTTGGTAATTTTGTCTTTAGGGGTAGTTTCGTAATTAATGTTAGGTCATTCTATGATCTTTAATTAATTAATATAATTTCATCCATGAATGTAGAAATTAAATTGGTGGATGTTCGTGTTGAGTATTTAAATGCAAATTGATATGCGATTAAAGTGGGAGAGGAAAGTTGT
>JBBMKA010006442.1:0-10280 GCA_037833695.1 Sechiopsis laciniata | reverse complement strand
TCCCCATTCATATATGATCTTGCTTTCTGAAAAGATTTTGATACATTGTATTATTAGAGACTAAACAACTATTGTTTTGTATGAGCAGGAAGAATTGCCGAGTTTGACTCTCCGAAAATGCTTCTCGAAAGGGAAGATTCGTTTTTCTCTAAGCTAATAAAAGAGTACTCCTCAAGATCTCAAAACTTCAATACCTTGGCAAACCAAAGGTATGAATAGAGGTTTTTATTTGCAAGCTTTCAGAACTTATATTGATGGGGCCACAGTAGGGATTATAGGTACTCCTTATTACAGGTCTGTAATTTATAATCTTGTTCAAAAATAAGGTTACCATATTAAATTTGATTTTTGTCAAAGGTTCAATTGATTAAGAGGCTATATCTTTGATTTTTTTTTTTTTTTTTAATTATTATTATTTTTTTTAAATGAAAGTAGTCGGAGGTATCCTATTATTTGTCCATCAACAAACAAATTCCAAATGAATGGTTGTGACTCATGAAAAAGACCTTCCAAATGAAGCTGGATGCCTAAATGATAAGAAGAATGAATGGTAAGGATCACATGGCCATAAAAATTTTCCAACTATACTTAACATTTTTGTGGTTCATTTTTACCTTTTTTTCTCTATGAAATGATAATATTCCACATGCTTCTCCACATGGGCTCCAATGTCTCAAAGTGGAGTTCTTTTTTTCTTTTTCTTTCTTTACTAAAAAACTATATCTCAGCAATTTGGTGGGATTTGGTTTTAACCCTATTAAAAAAACAATTATTGTTGCTTTACTTGATGTCCATTTGTTGTCCTCCCTTTTCATAAAAAAAAAAAAAAAAAGTTATGAAGCTACTCATTTAATTATGTGATTGATCATACCTTACTGGTTAACACTCATTTTTTTTACGTATGTTTTTTTTATCGCTAAAACTTATCATTCAAAATTGAAGGTGTTTGGATGAGGAGTAAATTTGACTAGTTATTTTAAAGAGCTATGTATTTTTTAGAGGAGTTAGAATTAATAGTTTGTTTGAATATGAATTTATAATGAGTAGTTATTTTGAATAGTTAAAAAAAATATTGAAAATTGGAGGTTAAAATAAGTTATTTTGAGAAATTAGAAATGAATGATTATACATGAATAATTATAAATAAAGAATTATTTTTAGTAGTATAAATAATAAATTATTTTGAATAATTACAAAAATTTGTTTAGATGTAGTTTTTTGAAAAGTAATTAGTAAACACAACATTCAGACAAACAAACACCTCCGTACCTACTTGTGTGGTTGTGAAATTAGTGATTGAAATTGAAAGCTATAATAGAAGTGAAATTTGTTGGAAATATTAAAAATTTTAATTCCAACTACTAAAGTTAGTAGGGGTGATTTCGGTTCAGTTTTTGTCAGTTTTATGCCAAACCGACAACTGAACAAATATCCTCGGTTTTTTAACAATTGGGTTTGAATCGATGTCCAATAAAACACAAGACCATTGGTGCAGTTATCGGTTGGTTGGGTTCGATTTTCGATTTTAGCATTATATTTTTAAAAATTAATACATTCATTTTCCCTTATCATTTTTTTTTTTTTGTTTTGGTTTTTTAGATAAAAAACAATTTCATTATAAATATGAAATTACATAAAAACATCATATATTCAACCGTTCAAATATAAATTGCCGCCCTATCATAATTATTCAAATTTCAAATAGATAATGATAAGTAATATGAAAAAAGTAAAATTGGAGAAAGCTTCTTAGAAAATTTATTGATATTTGAAGGATAAATAACCATTCACTAAGAGATTTATATTTATTGATCTTCAAGATTTTAGGAAATTTTCTAAATAATAGAAGGAAAATGACTATATATGATTTATTGACAATATATATATATTTCGGTTTGGTTCGGTTTTTATTAATTTTAAAAAATGAAAATTGAAACCGATCTAATATTTTTTATTTTTTTAAATGACAAATCAATATGTCCAACTTTATATTTAAATACTGATCCAATTCATTAAATTAGATTAGTTCGATTCAATTTTTTGGTTTTTTGATTTTTTGGTTTTTTGATTTTTCGATTTATTATTGCACCTTAACGTTTAGGATAGCAAACTTGCCTTTAAATATCAAATCCGACTCAGAATCACTCATTACTAGTTTTGAGAATTTCTTTGCATTATCAGCCTAACAAAAAAGTAGTTGGAAATATATTTTTAAAAAATGCATAATATTTGTCTTGGAATTCTCTTTTTGGAACATAACCCAGATTTCTTTATTCAAAATCAGTAAAGTAATATTGAATAGATACGCATTATTAGAAATTCCACATTCCCCACGTCATAGTAATTCATTTTGCATGATCTCAAGGAAAAAAAAAAAAACAAACAAAGTAATTCATTTTGCATTTATTTCAATATGATTTCGTCCAAATAAAAAGCATCTCTTTCTGCTCTGCCCAATAGAAACAAGTTTTTTTGGAATCTTTTCCTGAGGTCAAATAACATAATGAGAAGAAAATCACTATTAGAATTATTGAAATTTTCCTATAGATCTACACCATCAATATTTTTAAGGTTGAGAGCATTATTTGATCCTTTTATTTTTATTTCTCCACATGTCTATAAATTTGGATCTTATTGAATATTGATACAAAATATTTAGATCAAATTAAGTTTTTTTTTTTTTTTTTTTTTTTAAATAATCATATATGTATAAATGTTTCATTTTTACATTTAGTATTAGACTAACATAAAGTTTCATCTCATAACTAGGTGATAAAGAGAGATATGCGTCTTATGAAAATAAGAGGGGAAAATTATGTTATTTTTCTAATTTATAATTCTTATACTAGATTTCAATTTCATTTTTAGATTGAAGGTTCGTTTGAGTTTTATGAGTTTTGATTTAATAATATCATGAGATTTTATTCCAAAATAAATGGAAAATAAAGATTAATACATCCATCTCATTGAGAATGTGTGATCTCTTTATCTGTGTATTCCAATCTAGTAAAATTAGAAGAATTATATATAATGAAATATTAAAAAAATATATATAGGTATGAAAGAAGTATGGATTTTTTAAAAAGATGCAATGCATGTGTAAATTGTACTCAACTAATAATTGAAGTTGTTTTAAAAAAAAAAACTAATAATTGAAGTGAATTATTTAAAAAATAATAATAATTGAAGTGAATTAATTGTGACTAATAATCGTGACAGATCATTTAAAAAAAATTATTATAAAAAAAAAAAAAAAAAAAAAAACTTGCCAGTGGTAGAAAAATGAGTGTGAAATAAAAACCATGTAGACCAATATAGGTTTATGGTTTAGGGTTTGTGAGCGTGCTGAATGTGACGGTTATGCTTGTCCAGAGCATGCTGTACATGGTTGCATGTCTATTTAGACCTCTTTTATCATGCTTTCATAATATATGATTTATTTCCAATGTTGTTGTCATTTTCTTATATTTATGTTAGCATCTCTTTGCCATTTTAATGTGCAAGCCTGACACATAAAAAATTGTCCAAAATATATTATAGGGTATGACTTATTGAAGCTTCCTTACTACCAATTTATATGAACAATGTTATATAGTTGATGTGGTTTTTGTTGTATTGTTATATAACCTTTCAAAAAGACAAAAGCATTTCAAAAAGATATAGTTGATGTGTGGTCCTTGTTGTATTGCTCCCAAGTTTGCCACTTGCTTTTTGTTTGACTGACTTGCTCCTCGGATTAGATCAAGTGCCTCACGATCACTTTGCAAGGACAATGAAGTTGGATCGTGACAGTTGGTATTAGAGAAGCTAACTCCTTTCAAAATTGTCTCCAAGCATGTCCAAAAAGAAAATGTTGAGCAAAGCCCATGTTGACCTACCGGTCGAGATGGAAGAGGAGATGTTCTATATGAAAGAGGTTCCTTACAATATTCGGTTTTTAAAATCTCGTATGAATGAGATTGGTGAAAAAGCCAATATGATTAATGTGGTAGCTGGCTGCTTAGATGGGATGCTCATCCAAGAATTGATGATAAAGATCGGGACCTCAAAGGACAAAGCCTCACAACTCGGGCTGTTTGAAAGTGGGGATAACTCGCCTGGCTCAATCGCGCACATGAAAGAGCGCCTTGAAAGTATTGAGACCGTGCAAAGGCCAATGACTCAGTTAGTCGCTGACCTGTCTGAAGATGTCAAATCCCTGATAGATGTATTTAAGGAGCAATTGGGCGACCTGAATACTCATGTGAATCTCACCATGCAAGAGGTGGGAAACCAAGCCCGAGCTGGGGGCGTGGTCCTGCTGAACAAGGTAAAAGTATCTTAGCCGAAACCCTTCTGTAGGGTTCGTGATACGAAAGCTTTGAAGAACTTCTTGTTTGTCATGGAACAATACTTCAAGGCTATGAATATAGTCGTTGATGACTCGAAGATCACTCTAGCAACGATACATTTGGGCGACGACGCCAAGTTGTGGTGGCGGTCACGATAAATGGACATCCAATAAGGGAGATGTACCATTGACACATGGGAAAGTTGAAGCATACTGGAACAATTTGAGATTATGTCAAAACAGTTTGCTAGACTGATGTTGGACATCCGAGATATGTCGATTTAAAATATTTGATAACAATTGGATCTTGTTTGATAAAATATATTTTTGTAAGTAAAATTAAAAAATGTAAAAGTTTGAATATATATATATATATATATATATATACACACGTCGGTTAAAATGAGTTATTTCCTTTCTTTTTTAAAAAAATAAAAACTATATTTCCTACTTATTTTATGAGTGTTGGATTTAAGATATTTTAATAGAGATTTAAGTACGTTTTTTTTTAATTATTTAATAGGTTAAATAATTAGATTAAATAAGGGTATTTTAGAGATATTTTATTAATCGATCCTCCCAAAATTTTAAATTAGACTTAAATTGGAGTAGAGAAAAGAAGGTAGGGGATTGAACTCATAAGCTTTTATTTCATAGGTGTATATTATTAGAGAATATGGAGTTCCACCTCAAAACCAATTGATAATGAAGAAAATAACTTATATGTCTTATAAATGCTTGTAGGAGTCTTCACTTTTTCAATGTAGGACAATTGTGAGATCCCAACATGCCCCTCAAGATGGTGCTTCTTTTGTACTCACAAATCTTGAATCGGATCTCAATTTCATTTTTACTGGACCGATACCCGTTTGAGTTTTATGGACTCTGATACCATATTATAGAATATGAGGTTCCACTTCAAAACCAATTAGTAATGAGGAAATAACTCATATCACTTATAAATGTTTGTAGGACTCTCCACTATTAGTTAGGGGTGCAAGCGGCTCAATTACTATGCAAAACTGGAACTGGACCGTTAAAATAAATAGTGGAAATGAAGAACCGACGCCGAACCGGTTATTATATAAACCGTATAGATCAAACTATTTAAACGACGATTTAATCAATTTGACGATCGATTCGACGAATGGACGAAAATTAGCCACGGTGATATATTTTCAGCTTTAAAATGATGTGGTTTTGTCTTTTAGCCACGGTGATGTTAAAAATTAGCCACGGTAATAGTTTTGTCTTTTCAACTTTTCTAAGTCTAGAGGTTTTAGGTGTAATGATGAAGTTCATTTATCATAGTTTTTATATTACTAATTTGAATTATATTACAGTTTTGATTTTAAAAAAAGAATTATAATTATAAATTATCTCTTTCATGTTAGGATTTCAAAACAGTCTTAAAAAGTGAGAGATTCCTACAAGTATTTAAAAATAATATAGGTTACTATTTTCATTGCAATTGACTTTGAGGTAGAATTTCATATTCTCTAATATAGTATTAGAGTTCATAAAGTCCAAACGAAATTTAAAATTGGTGAGCCCAAAAAAACACCATCTTAAAGGATCATATTAAGATCTCACAATTGTCCCACGTTAGAAGGTAAAAGAGTTCGTTCCAATCGATTCTTAACCACAAGATTCAAACTTAGTTTTGGAGTGCATGAGCAATCGAAGCGAATTTCCTCTTCAAGCAAAGCGAAGGATGAAGATCAACACTGTCAAATATCATACCCTTGCCATTTGACGTTTTGATATTTTTTTTTTTTTTTTTTTTTCTTTGTTTGGTGTGGTTTTTGACCTCGGTGCTCTGGATGATTTTTTTAAATGTCTTCAATTTCTAATCTGAAATCCAGCTTTATGCTCATGCTTTATTCTATTCTCACTCCTCTTTTCTTTTTGTTTTCTATGCAACTTGAACAACGATCCAATAGAAGGAAAAAAAAAAAAAAAAAGATGAAAATTCATTATGAGAAAGTGTAAAAAAAGTTGTTTGCTAAATACAAACGATCGGCTCGGTTCTATTGGCGGCTTGCATAGGTGGGAACCGAAGCCGACTGCTTACCTTCGGCTTCCAAGATGGCCAAGCCGCCACCGACCGTCTGAACCGAACCGCCTTCGGTTTCGGCTCGGTTAGAGCAGTTTGATAGGTTTTGCCGGTTTACTTTACACCCCTTCTATTAATGTGAGATTCTCAACATATATTAATGTCGTGGTTTAGCTACCGCTTTTATTAGTAAATTTCAAATTTAATTTTAAAAATATGAAAAATAATCAAAATGTATAGAAAGTTTGATGTAACAAAGAGACTCAAATGTTTAATTTGTTTTTTTAGAATACAAATTGGAGAGAGGAATACCAATAAATCTTACATGGAGAACACTAATGCTTTCAAGTAATATAAAAGTCAAATACTTATTTTTATGATCAAATCCATAACCTAGTGTTGAACTGGATTACTATCAAACAATGATTACAAATATGTAATTTGTTTGTCGATACTATACTATTATAATCAATTAAACTGTAATTTTAAACTAAAACTACATCATAAGGATTGAATAAAAATGACTCCTATCATAACTTCATAGATGGATTTTTCATTCATAATGTCGTAACAAAGAGCTCTAAAGAAGGTACAAATTGGGGAAGATGACGTTGTTCTCTAAACTCTCTCATCAAAGCCCTAAAGAAAGTTTATATAGGATAGTTCAATGATAAAATCACTCATAATGCTAGGCTAAAGATAACTTAACTCAAACTTTACTATACGATTAAAATATTTAACCTAAAGTAAATCATATTAATGGGATGATTGAAGAAGGAAAAGGAGAATGAGAATGCTTTTTAGGGAAATAAAAATGAGAGGAGATTGGTTTTGCTTCATCCCAAAATATTGCTTCAAGAATTAAAAAAAAAAAAAAAAAAAAAAAAAAACATTGCTTCAAGAAAAATCAACCACAACTAGCAACATTAACCACCAAAACAAACTAAAGTAGACAAAATCCATCAAATAAAACTATGACTTTCTTAAACTCAGGGACATGACTTAAATGAAAGTTTAAAAACATACATCTATAATATGATTAATTGAGAGTTTTTAAAATAATTAGATGCACATAGATTATATATGCCATCCATAGTAACTATTTATCTGTGTTTAAAATATATATATATTTATCTGTTAATTTTTTTAGAGTTATTTTGATAGTTAAATATAATAAAGTTAGATATTTTTAATTTTAAAAGATGAAGGGTGCAAAACCAATCGAGCAATAATTGAAAATTGAAAATTATATTCAACTTTAAATCTAATATTTGTCAAAAAAAAAAAAAAAAAACTTTAAATCTAATAAATCAATTAATGTATCTATGAGTGAAAGTTTAAAAAGAAAAAAAAGAAAGGTATTTAAAATTTTAAAGACTTAATAAATACAAAAATTAAACTGTATGTTGAGTAACACGTTGATTTTCTTAATTGATGTTAACCCATTTTAATTTCATGGTCCTCTATCCCAACTTGTTCTTAAAAAAAAATACAAAATTAAAATTTTATAACTTCAAAAAAGTCATGTATTAAAATTGTAATTTAGCACCAAAAGAAAACATTTATGAAACAAAATAGAAGGGAAAACAGAGTTGTGGAAATCTTAGACTCTGTTTTCATAAAAAATAATAATAATAATAATTAAGGGTCGTGGTTTTCCTATATACAGCACCAAATACAGAACTCAAATCCTAAACTTTCAACCCCTCTCTCTCTCTGTAATGGCAGCCATGGCTAGAAATTTGGAGCTTTTTTTTTTCAGTATAAATCTAGAAAAAATCTTCTTATTAATCCATTAATTATGAACCAGCTTCAATTCTTCAGTTCCTTTTCTCTTCCAAGTGAGTTCTTTTTCTCAATCTCTCCTCTCCTTTTTCTCCAATTTTTACACTTCAATTTTTTTTTTCTTTTTTTTTTTCCTTTCCTTTTGCACCGATAAGAAAAACAAATATATATTATATATTATGTAAATTTTATGTGGTTTTTTTTTACTCATTCAAACCCCACAATTAGGAGAAAGTTGAATAAGAGAGTTGATAATTCGAATTCAGTGTATATAAATGCCACTAAGCTATACTGACAGGGAAACTGGTAAAAATGGTACAAATATTTCATTTCTCATTTTCTATTTCTAACAGATTCTTGATAAAGTGAGTATGAATTTGAATTTTTAATTAGTTATTTATTTATTTGATATATTCATGTATATTGTTTTATCACAACAGATGTGGAGAGTAGAAATTTCATATAATGTTAGTGGTGGATTTTTCATGTATAATAAAAAAAATTCTACCAATAACAATTTCTTAAAGAAGAAATTTGTGCATGTACAAAATTTGGACGGATCTAATAAAAAGACTAAAAGTTCATAGACTTATTAGTACAATATATAATCTCCATACGTCTTCAATCAATGTCATAAATAATATTTAATAGTCTTTAATTAAGAGATGATAAATGGCAAAATTGAAACATGCAAAAGAATAATATCCAAAATTTTACTATAAATGAAATATTTCTTAAAAAATGTTATAAATAAAATAGGGAGCTAAAAAGCTGTCATATATACAAATGCATGAGTCAGTTTACACGCACTTTGAATATACTCACTAAACAAATAATTTAAGGAAATTTTTCATGTATGGTAAAAAAAAACTATAGAAATTCATAGATAGGAAAAAACTTGGGTGCGTCTAGTAAAATGTGTAAAAGCCCATAATAATCTTCAATAAGTGTAATCGATAGTTTTCAATCAACGTCACGTTATAGGTTTTCAATTAGTGTACCAAATAGTTTTCAATCAATGTCATAGATAATTTCCAAGTTGTGCCACATAAAATATTTAATCAGTATTATGGATAGTCTTGAATCACAACCTTCAATCCGATAAAGACGAAATTGGGAAAATCATTGTAAAAATATGCTTAGTGACTTCCAGTCAATTGTTGGACAATGTTTGGGTTGCGAGAGAAGGAAGAAGATCGCGATTAAGGATGTCTCGTGGTTGGCGAACAATGGGCTTAGAATCAGGTCGAGGATTCACTCCATCATAAGATTTTAGTGCTTCAATGTCCAACACGAGTAGATTGTCATCCTCGAATTCTTCCTGCTTCCATTTTCGACTTTTATTCCTTCATTTTTCGATGAGCACGGAGAAGATTGAAGCGCAAAATATCGTCGACGTTAATGGAGAGGAAAGTGAACGAATAAGAAATTGAAAAGAAAGAAGAATAAAAGAAGTAAAGTATAAATAAATTTAAAATTCAAAAGAGAAGAGATAAGAAAGGAACAAGGAAAAAGAAAATTTTCAAAGCAAATGGAAAGGTGGATGAGATGTTTCAAAGGAAGGAGGAAATTATTAGAAGATAAAGTTGAGAAGAAAAATCTCAGAATAGTTTATTGATTACCTCAAGTAGTGTATTTATACACTGAAATATTCAGTACAACAGAATAACAATATTCAAGCAAGTAACTAATTAACTAATCTATCAAAGTAACTAATTACAACTAATACTCCCCTTCAAGGTGGCGATAAATATCCTGAATGCTCATTCTAAACAATAGAGGATGTAATGAACTGGTTGCTAATGGTTTGGTGAAAGGGTCAGCTAACTGTTGTGAAGAGCGGATGGGCAACAGTTTTAGAGTCCCAACTTGAACCTGATCACGAACAAAATGGAAATCGAGTTCAATGTGCTTGGTACGCTAGTGGAATATGGGGTTGGAGGCAATGTGGAGTGCAGCAAAGTTGTCACAAAACAATACCGAAGTCGATGTTGGAAGCTGTAACTCTCGTAGTAATGCAGACAGCCAAAGCAACTCGCAGGATGTTAAGCCCAATGCACGATACTCAGCTTCAGCAGAAGAGCATGACACGATAGACTGTTTCTTGGA
>JBBMKA010006441.1:0-10280 GCA_037833695.1 Sechiopsis laciniata | reverse complement strand
CGCAACACCTTCAAATGATGCTAAAACAGTCATTAGATTCCTTCATAGGAACATCTTCACAAGGTTTGGGACACCACAAGCACTAATAAGTGATGAGGGCATACATTTCATAAACAAAGCAACGTCTCACGTGCTGCAGAAGTATAACATAAAGCATCGCATAGCCACCCCTTATCATCCGCAGACCAATGGACAAGCTGAAATCTCAAACCACAAGATTAAGAGTATTCTTGAGAAAGTTGTAGGACATAATCGAAAGGATTGGTCCATGCAACTTGATGATTCACTTTGGGCTTACCGAACTGCATTAAAAATGCCATTGAACATGTCGTCTTATAGAATAGTGTATGGGAAATCATGCCATTTACTGATCGAGCTAGAGCATATGGCTTTCTAGGCGCTCAAGAAATCAAATCTTGATCTCTAGAAAGGAGGAGTTGTTAGAATGATGCAATTACTTGATTTGGAGGAGCATAGACATTTTTCATATGAAAATGCAAAACTGTACAAGGAAAAGATGAAAAAATGGCATGATCGAAGGCCGATGCCTCGAATTTTCAAGGTTGGACAGCAAGTTTTGTTATTTAACTCTAGACTTCGTTTATTTCTAGGAAAGCTCAGATCCAAGTGGTACTGACCATTTTGTATTATGCAAGTAAAACCAAGCAGAGCAATCTAGATCAAGAACGAGGCAAATAGGAATGAGTTTGCAGTCAGACTAAAGCATTACTGGAATGAGGATGTTTAACGTGGAATATCTTCATTCGCATTGACTGAAGTATAATGGCCCGAGTGAAGCCAAAGCGTATCGGTAACCTTTAAATTTTGCTCCACGCATGCTAAGTTAAAATATTTCCTATTTATTTATGCGAGAAGATTATCTGAATTTACTGTTAAGCTATTTTTAATTTTCATTATTTCTTTGCAATTTTAAATTTCAATAAGTTCAGCGAATCTCTATTTACAATCATATCAATCATTAATTGAGGACGGATATCGAGGAGTAGGATCACAGGAATTACGATCCAATGGTGTGCAAAAAATGCATGGCCGTCAAGAATCCGATCGTCGCCCTAACATATGCGATGATTGCAATTTTCAATCGTTATACCCTTTCATTTCGACTGTTAAATACCCTCCAAAATCTGATTTTATTTACCCATCCTCTTTAAAAAAAAAAAAAAAAAAACTCCTACCTTGCAATTTACCATAAACTACACGATGATGCGAACACTTGCAACCACTTATAGAAGGTCATGGCAAATCAGAATGGAGCAGCAAGGAGAAGTAGACCCCAATCAGGATCCTAAGCCAATAAATGCTGCATCTGTGCACAGTGAAGACAAACAGTTACAAGCTGGACCACCCATGCGAAGGCAAGTGACTGCCCCAGCCGAAAGGATGGAAGAACGAACTACAGTATTGGAGGAATCTTTGGAGGTTCCTGGGAGGAAAGGGTTGTTACTTCAACACCGCGTCAAGTGGTGAGGATAGGTAGTCCAGAACCTTTAGGGTATATCGATGGATTGACGTCTTCAATGGAGGAAGAAAGAAGAAGGAGCGCAAATGCAGGCACCTATAGACCTGTTGAGGTTGTAGCAGTTCGTGTAGAAGAAGAAGTGAGGATACAACAGGAAGGAAAAGCACTAATGTTAGACGATCAAAGAGGTATTGGAAGATGAGGAAATCTTGCTCTTGAGGACCTATTTCGATGTAGAATCATAGAGGAAGGGGACAGAGCTGAGGTAAGCATCGTCATGCGGTAGAGAGTTCGAGTGACACCATTTGGGCGTGATCTTGATGAAGCTGATAGTAGTATCCAGCGCCTTGCCGAGTTCGCGTCTAAATATGTGAACTTGACAGATGACGTATGACCGTCTACACACCCACAGGTGTCTACTCATTCGGGAAAGATGAAGAAGACAATGCGAGAAAAATTTGGGCACAGCCTTTGGTTGCTAGACAACAATATGAAGAAGCTTGTGGACTACATGAAGAAATGAGACAGGATAGTCTTTGTCATACTGGCTAGTTTAGAATCGCAACTCTGCAGACCTACCTTCCTGAATCTCCAAGACATTGTCTATTCCACCGACTTTGATAACTTTGATTCAGAAGATGAAGAGTGAAAAAGAAAGTCCCTGTCCCTGCTGATCCTATCTTTCGATTTCTTTTATATGCTCACTAATTAATATAATCATCCCTTCATGTTACTTACTGCTTAAGTTTATGCTTTGATCAATGCTGAGTTAGAATCTTGTTTTTTAATTCCGCACTTTCAAAACATTGTCTTTGATACGCTGATATTTAATTTTCCCCGAGCCATCATTCGCGAGTTAATAACAAAATCATCTTGGGATGAATACTTGTGAACTTAGGACATAGAACAATTCTATGGGAGGAGACCGATTAGTTTGAAGTAATTCAGAACCTTAGATTCACTTAAGTTTAGGGGAGTTAAAACTCACCTTCATTGAGGACAATGAAGCCTTTAAGTTTGGGGGTGAGAATTGAGAATTTCCCGTGCTATGCAGTGCTTTGAAATAGAATATGCGAAGCTAATATGTGTTCCAAAAAAAAAAAACCCTAAGGCATTCTAGGTAAAAATGAAACGACAAGAAGAGCGAATAGTCGTGGGATATCCAAGTGTCCTACTAGTAATGCCACAAGACCAATTAGCGGCCAAGCAGAACATTTTACTCAAAGGAACCCAAATAAATAAGCCTCAGACAGAATGTTTTGAACAGATTTAGATGATAGGGGTTGAATGAATTGCAATAGAGCAGAAGTCTCCAAACTAGGAGTTGATCTTTGGACTAAGGGAATGAGGGGAAAAATTGAGATGAGACTGTTAAGATCCTAGTGAATGATGATTTCGAATGATTAAGCAGTGGGTGTATCAAGGCAATAAATTTAAAGATTAATTTTTTTTTTAGCAAGAGGAAGAACGCGGCATTATGATTTGCATTACCTTTAGCAATTATTACACCAATAATAGCATCGCTCGGGACAAGCAATGATTCAAGTTTGGGGTTTGATGACTTTAAAATAAAGTCAGATTTTAGCCTAACTTCAGATCATTGTTCGTGCTTATTAAATGAAAATTGTTGCGAGTAAGGCAAAATTAGGAATAAAAAGGTGTAATTCGCTAATGCTTACGCATTAGGGGAGTAAAATACAAGATATCGATTATTAAGTAGAAAACAACCAAAATAACATAGCACAGATTTCGCATGACTTATGCTGATTTCTATTTTTGCAGGTTAGCACTAGTAGGGCAGTGCGACGCTGAGAATCAAGATGCGCGATTGCGAGCAACTAAAGCTCGAAAGACAAAAACCAGAAGCACTTCAACTAAATAAGGAAAAAATCGTCTGACAGCAAAAAGTTGACTAACCAGACAAATTAAGAGACAGATTGATGAAATCACGGGATTTCTACCTTAGATAAATCAAAACACATTGGACAAGGATTAAACGAGAAATTATCACGAAGATTGATTCAAGCCATTCTGGGAGATTCGGAGATATGATGTCCTAGTCCTATAAATAGATTATTTGTGTAATAGATAGGTGTGGAGGTCTTTTCTCTAGTTCTATCTTTTGAGAGGAATTTATAGACTTGACCGAGATGACGATAGTTTATTTATTTGTTTTTGTTTTATTTTATTTTTAGACTCATTTTACTTCAGTAATACAATTCTAATATGTTTTCCATGTTGTGTTTTGGGTTTTCTGTCTGTATCATGAACTAACTTCATTAGGGCAAAGCTAGGAGAAAGTGAATTTGTAGTATCATGTTGTAGGAAGAAACTAGAAGGATTTATCTAGAGCATATAGATTAGGTACATCAATATAATAGTGAGTGTCGATCGGCCATCCACACAAACTAATAGGTTGTAAATTGGAAGAGGAGATATCCTAAGTCTACTTTGCATGTTTGATAGGTAGTGTTACATCTGTGATGCATTGAATCGAAGTTTAGGAATAAACGCGTAACTATCACACACTTAGCGCTGGCTTATAATTACATCTAGTCGTAGCGGAAGTCAAACTGGATGCTAAACGAAGGCAGAAGAGGAAATCAGTAAGGCGTAGTGTGATAGAGTCCCTTACCGCAAGTTTCTTATTTATTACATTACTGCTGAATTTAATGAGTACCTTAGTCTAACCTTATCTTATCAATATTACTTATCTTGCTATTTTTTTACTTTACGATTCAATTACAAACCAACTCAAATCATATTCGTGCAATTTTCAATTCAATTCTGAACATCACCTCGAATAGTTTCCAATCCCTGTGGAGATCGATAATTTACTTATTACTTGCTGCAGACCGCGTATACTTGCATGAAATGCAAACTTACCACACTTAAAGCATTTAGCTATTCACTACTCTAGAGTCGCATCATCGTTCACCCCAAATTCATTCCCAATTGCCTCGTTCTTTATCCAGATTGCTCATCCTGATTTAACATGTGTAATGTAGAATGGTCCAGACCACTTGGATCTGAGCTTTTCTAGAAACAGACAGAGTCGTGAGTTAAACAAAAGAAGTTACTGGCCTACGTTGAATGTTCTCTGGTTGAGTCTACAATCATGCCATTTCTTGGTCTTTTCTTTGTATAGCTTCACATTCTCATATGCGAATTGTCTATGTTCCTCCATCGAGCAATTGCAGCATTATAACAGGTGCATCTTTTTTAAGGTTTAAGTTTAATCTTTTAAGCGTCTAGAATGCTTTATGCTCAAGCGCTAATGGTAGATGACAAGCCTTTTCGTACACAACTCGATATGGTGACATGTTCAGTGGAGTATTAAATGCAGTGTAATAAGCCGAGAGCGAATCATCCAAACGCAGAGAGCAATCCTTCCGCACAGATCTAACAACTTTTTCTAATATGCTTTTGATTTCACGATTGAAGATGATGACTCTCAAATGGAGCCAATATTTATGATATTTTAGAGTCATTGTTTGGTATTATTATAGAAAAAGCTAATGTGAAAGAAGAGAAAATAAAAAATAAAAGGTAATAAAGGCTAATGCGTCATCATTAGAGGAATAATTGGAGAAATATGCATTATAACGCTAAAACACTGAAATTTTACTTTAAATTTCTGTTTTGGGAATGGCTTATACTAATCAGCTATTTTATAAGAATTGCGAGGCGGAGCAGAAGTTGGATCAAGCGATGCGAAATGACAAGGATCAATACAAAGAAGAAAACTCGATCATGTGGTTAACAAACAACCATGCAGAGCAAGTCATGCGGCAATAGCAGTTTGAAAAAGATGCCAAGTCACACACAAGAAAATAAGGAAAGAATCAAGTGAAGAGCAATTGTTGACTAACCAGACAACTATGAGACAAATTGCATAAATCACTAGATTTATAACTTAAATCACACAACAAAATTGACAACTATCAATAAGAAAATTCTATTGCGCTAATTTGGCTACAGACCTAATCTAAGAAGATTCGAGAAGATCTAGAAGGAGATTATAAGAAGAAACCATTACAACCATTTGAAGGCAGTGAAGGGCGAACCGAGAGAGCTCTCTACTCTATCTTGTTTTGTTTTACAACTTCATTGATATAATTAAGTTATACTGTTTTCAGCATGTCAATTTCCATGTTGTATACTGTTTTTCTTTTCTGTGCTATGAACTAATTTCATTAAGGCTAAGTTAAAAGGAAAATGGAGTAGCTTACGCATGTATTAAATAGATCTAGGGAGGAAATAACCAGAGCATGTTAACTAGGTTTTTAACTCAATAGTAAGTGTCGACCAGCCATCCACACGTGCTAATAGGTTGTAAATTAGAAGAGGAGATGACCTAAGGCTAGTTTGCATGTTCAGTAGGTTAGTATGGAGTCTTTTGTACTTTAAATTGGAGTTTAGGAATAAACAAGTTACTACTGCATATGTTACGCCCAGTTATCATTACATTGAGTTGTAATAGAAGTTGGGCTCAATGCGAGCGAATGCAGAAGCTGACTTTCGTTAGGCAAAGTATGATAGTTTTTTCTTATTCCAGAAGTACCTTAGTCGCGCCTTATTCTCCCAAATTGCATATTTACATCGCATTTTTAGTTCCTTTATTTTATACAACCACAAACCAATCACACTGTTGCGATATTTCGGTGCGGTATAAATAAAGTAAGGATAAATTCTATGTATAATACTTTATTGCTAAAGCCTAACGCTTTGGAATTGCATTCACGTAAGTATACTCGGTCGAGTATACAGCAAGGGATAAGTATTTATATTTTAGCATTCTCCGCAAGGATTTATGTCTATAATCAGTGAATTAATGTAAGAGTCGTGTAAGAAAGTAAAAACAATGGTGTAGGGATTTTGGTTTTGTTTTATATCTAAATGTAAAAATAAATCTAAAATGCAAAATTAACTAAGTTAGGCTTGGGTTAAAGTTATGGTAAGCATCCCTAGGATAAATTGCGGTAAGTAGAAATTGCCATACTTCGCCTAACAAACGTCTGTTTCCACTTTCGTTCGCATTAAGCCCAACTTCCGTTGCAACTCAATGTTAATGTTAATTGGCAGAGTGTATGCACGAGTTACACGTTTATCTCTTAACTCCGATTTAAAGTACGAAAGACTTGATACTAACCTAATAAACATGAAAACTAGCCTTAGGTTATTTCCTCTTTTGATTTACAACTTATTAGTGCGTGTGGATGATTGGTCGATAGTTACTATTTAATTAAGATCCTAATTCCACATGCTTCAATTAACAACTCCTTTTACCCTAGTACATGCTTTTTACAACCCATACCCTTAACCTTCGCCTAAAATGTTTATCCAGACATAGTAATAAACAGATAAAGCATGGCAATGAAATGTAAATAATATTGCATTGAAATAATGTTTGTGCTAAACAAAAGGAAAATAAAGTAGAAAAGATAAACTAGAAAGCGGAACAGGACTTCGTTCAATAGGAACACGAACTTTGCTTCGAAACTCTCATCCCAAGTGTGAGAGAAGAACTCCGAAAACAGGCACCCTTTCTCTCTTGGTTCTTATCCTATTTTTAGGCTTTTAGCTGCTTGGGGACTAAGGAATCAGATACTTGGAAGGCAAGGATTGGATTTGGAAATATCTTTTGTTGCCTTTTATTGCATTTCATCTTTGGCAACTTATCCCCTGATTCCTTTTCATATATCTATGCTGAAATTTGTTCAATGCTCTTGTTTACCCTGGCCTAGGAAGTGAATTAGGGCTAAATAGAGAAAGTTTTTACTCATATTCATGCATCTTAAAACTGAAACAGTAAATGCTATATATAAATGTTTCTTCGCTCTGCTCTCTAATGTTGTAGTCTAATATAGTCAAAAAAATTTAACAATCTAAAATACCAACTTTATTCTTAGGATTTTAGGAGAGTGGACTAGCCAAAATATGTACCGAGTTGATAATGCACTAATCCAAAATCAGAATAAAAAATGGGTTAACTCCCAAGTTTAAAACTGAAAGCTTGAAACATGGAATTCAAAGCTTAAAATAAATTAAGTTTGGGGGAAATAAGCCTCACCTTCATTGAAGACAATGAAGAATTTAAATTTTAGGGTGAGGGCAAGTCCGATGAGTGTATAGAAGATAGAAAATCAAATCATCACTTTGCATAATAAAATTAAAAAAATAATAATAACAATAATAATAATAATAATAATAATAATAATAAAAATAAAACAATACGTTGAAAAATAAAGATCAAAACATTCTGGGCAAAATAGAAAAGACATAAAAGAGCGAATAGCCGTAGGAATCCCAAAGTACTTCGTTGTCCACCAAAGCGCAAGCTTAAGACATTCCATTGCTTTGATGGGACGTTTTATGCTCAAATGAAAGATGCTAAGAACTACAGAATTATGGATAAGATTGCAACCCGAGTAGAAATGTGGTAAGAAGAGCAGAAATCCTCGAGGGATCTAAGAACCTAAATAGCAGCCTTCACAGAATGTTTTGAGCAAACTTAGAATGATCAAGAGCTTAAGTGAAGTGGTTCGAGCCATAGGCATTAATCTCTAGGAGGGCTTAATTTTTAGTCTAACTTGGAAGAGCCTGTTATCAGTAAGAAAAGTGTTTTCGCAAGATTAGGACTCTAAAATCTGTAGGATAGAAGTTAATGCATTTGGCTTGTGACAAAATTTTTCTTAATTTGATTGCGATGTTGAGAACATTGTTGAGAGTATTTATTTAAAAGCATTCATATGAAATTTTCCTTACGAGTTACCGAGTAATGCTCCAAATTTGGGGGTTTGATAGCTTTCAAATATAGATTTCAAATTTAGGCTAATATCTTAATATATTCTCTAATGGTATTTGTGAATTAATTAAATGAACTTTAGAGTTAGAATAACATTACGATGGGAAATTTATATTAATAAGATGCATGTATGATTTGTGAGCTTAGATATAAAAGGCTAGAGAAATTAGAGCATTTTAGAGTAAAATTTGAATGTAGATTGTTTTTTGTACTTAAATGCCAAAGATCCCACACTTCGCTAATTTATTGCTATATCTATAGGATTTGGAAATATGGTTAGCATTGAATTCAAAGAAGAAGCAGAAGGTTAGAACGTACATCAAGACGCTTTGGAGGTTACAGAACCGTGGGATCTTCCAAACATATTCGTGAAAGAATTGAAAACATTATTAGCATTGCATCCAGGAGAATTTGGAATGCTAAAAGTTTCGCGAATCAGAACAACAAAGCGAACAACTGTAGAACCGCGGGATCTTCCAAACATATTCGTAAAGGGAAACTCGAGAAGATAAAAATTTAATGCAGAGCATTGATGCGGAAACAACATATCAGATCAGATGCCAAAGCCTTCATAACCAAATAAGGAAAGAATCGAATTCAAATCTGATGACAACTATTAGATCTCTAGATAAAAAAACTGCGGTAATCATGGGATTCATACCTTAATCAGTAAGGACGTGATCAATCAGAGTAAATCTGTCGCTGGGCTCATTAAGGTATGAATCCCATGATTACCTCTGATTGATCACGTCTTTGCTGATTAAGGTATGAATCTCATGATTACTGCAGTTTGTTTATCTAGTGATCTGATAGTTGTCATCAACTTTGAATTCAATTCTTTCCTTATTTGGTTATGAAGGCTTTGGCATCTGATCTTATATGTTATTTTCGCATCAATGGTTCGCATTAAATTTTTATCTTCTCGAGTTTCCTTTTGCGAATATGCTTGGAAGATCCCGCGGTTCTACAGTTGTTCGCTTTGTTGTTCTGATTTGCGACACTTTTAGCATTCCAAATTCTCCTAGATGCGATGCTAATAATGTTTTCAATTCCTTCACGAATATGTTTGGAAGATCCCGGGTTCTGCAACGTCCAAAACGTCTTGATGTGCATTCTAACCTTTTGCTTCTCCTTTGAATGCGATGCTAACCATATTGTCAAATCCTATAGATGTAGCAATAACTTAGCAAAGTGTGGGATCTTTGGCATTTAAGTACAAAAAACAATTGACATTCAAATTTTACTTTAAAATACTCTAATTTCCCTAGCATTTTATATCTAAGCTCACAAATCATACATGCATCTTATTAATATAAATTTCCCATCTTAATGTTATTCTAACTCTAAAGTTCATTTAATTAATGCACAAATCCCATTATAGAATATATTAAGATTTTAGCCTAAATAACACTATATTTGAGAATGTTCTCAACAATGTTCTCACCATCGCAATCAAATTGAGCAAAATTTTGTCACAAGCCAAATGCATTAACTTCTATCCTACAGATTTTAGAGTTCTAGTCTTGCAAAAATACTTTCCTAGTGATAACACGCTTTTCCAAGTTAGACTAAAAATTGAGCCCTCCAAGAGATTAATGCCTATGGCTCGAACCACTTCACTTAAGCTCTTGATCATTCTAAGTTTGCCCAAAACATTCTGTGAAGGATGCTATTTAGGTCCTTAGATCCCTCGAGGATTTTTTCTTTTCTTATCGCATTTCTACTCAGGTTGCACTCATATCCACAATTCTGTAGTTCTTAGCATTTTTCATTTAAGCATAAAACGTCCCATCAAAGCAATGGAATGTCTTAAGCTTGTGCTTTGGTGGACAAAAAAGTACTTTGGGATTCCTACGGCTATCGCTCTTTTATGTCTTTTCTATTTTGCCCAGAATGTTTTGATCTTTATTTTTCAACATATTATTATTATTATTATTATTATTATTATTATTATTATTATTATTATTATTATTATTATTATTATTATTATTA
>JBBMKA010006440.1:0-10281 GCA_037833695.1 Sechiopsis laciniata | reverse complement strand
CATAAGCAAGGACCGTTCACGAACAGTTGGTCCTGGGACCGTTCACAAACAGTTGGTCCAACTCATAACCAAGGACCATTCACAACAGTTGGCCCTGGACCGTTCACAGACAGTTGGTCCTGGATCGTTCACAGACAGTTGGCCCAAACATAAACAAGGATCGTTCATAAACAGTTGGTCTTGGACCGTTCACAAATAGTTGGTCATGGACCGTTCACAAATAGTTGGTCCAATTCTAAACAAGGACCGTTCACAAACAGTTGGTCCTGGACCGTTCATAAATAGTTGGTCCAATTCTAAACAAGGACCATTCACAAACAGCTGGTCCTGGACCGTTCACAAACAGTTGGTCCAATTCTAAACAAGGACCGTTCACACACAGTTGGTTCTAGACCGTTCACAAACAGTTGGTCCTAGACCGTTCACAAACAGTTGGTCCAATTCTAAACAAGGATCGTTCACAAATAGTTGGTCCTAGACCGTTCACAAACAGTTGGTCCAATTCTAAACAAGGACCGTTCACAAAGAGTTGGTCCTCTCTCAGCCTCAGGCTGATAGCCTCCTAACCAATCTATCTAAGGTCACCCATTCCCTGTTTCTCAACAAACAACATGCTTTGCAACAAGAACCCTAACATGACACTAACATGGGAAAACAACACAAACATGCTAGCAGAACAATTCAGTAATCAATTCCTATCTACTAACATGCCAATAACAATAAACATGCACACAAGAAAGCATCAGCGAAGTCCCGCAGGGTCCACACAACCCCGAGAGGGAAATCCTTACCTGAATAACAAGCAGATAAAACAACAAGATATAAAGTGCTCCTTGAGCTGCAGACAACAACCTAGCATAAGAATACAAGTAACTAATTAATAACTAGCAGCTAACGGAAATAAACAACCACACGCACACGGCTCGAGAAAGGAATTACCCAAATCTGTGGAGGACACAAGCCCTCGGACTGCTGCTCGGCTGCAGGCTGCAAGGCTGCTCGGTGGACTGGGGCGAGCGAAGGCACAGCGCTGGCGAAGGGCTGGGTTGCGTGCAGGCTGGAGCGCGGGTGCTGGGCGAAGAAGGCTGTCGCTGCCCGAGCTGGCAGATCATGGCGAAAGGCACGGGCGAGCTAGGATCTCACGAGCGACAGAGCTGGCGAAGGGCGTGCGTTCGCTGGAGCGAAGGCGCACGGAGGCTGCGCGCTGGGGCTGAATGCAAGGCAGATCAGTTGGCGCGCGGAGCAGAGCGAGAGCGCGCTGCAGATCGGTTGGCGCACGGTAGATCTGGCAAGATCGAGCTACTGGCTACGTACGAGGCAAGGGTGAAGGCTTCACGGGGCGAGCTGGCCGAAGGCGATCGGCAGCGTGCGTGCGACCGAGCTGCTGGCAAGCTGGGCGACGCGCGGAAAGGCATGCGTTCGCTGGAGCGAAGGCACGCTGAGGCTGCGCGCTGGGGCTGAACGCGGGATCGGTTGGCGTGCGGAGTAAAGCGAGCGCGCGCGGTAGATCTAGAGAGATCGAGCTGCTGGCTGCGTGTGAGGCAAGGGCGAAGGCTTCACGGGGTGAGCTGGCCGAAGGCGATCGGCAGCGTGCGTTCGACCGAGCTACTGGCAAGCTGGGTGACGCGCGGAAGGGCTACTGGCGAAGGAGTTCTCGGCAGGGCGACGGAGCATGGCGAAGAGTTGAGAGGTTCTCAGATTTTAAGAGAAAATGGAGAGTTTGGAATTCGGCAAAGAGAGGAAATGAGGAAGAAAAAGGTTTTCGGCTGTTTTTAAAACTAGGGCTCGGCAAGGACAAGGGAGGAAGGGAAATGCGACACGTGTCCCTTCTAGGTTCTGGGTTCGAGTCCTGGCAAGTGCAACCTTTTTCCTCTAATTTGCAAATAAATAAACCGAAGCTCCAAAACCTCTCAAAGGACCAAGCTAGCTCCGGAAACCTAAAACCGAAAGAAAACCCAACACAATAAGTTTAACAGATTAAACCTGGAACCCTAGCAAAAATACGAGACTACCCCTGGAGGCCAAATTACCAAAATGCCCCTAGAGGTCCAAGCTGCCCTAACGGCCCAACCAAACTTCAGGAAAAGAAACTGAACGTACCTGGAGAACCGGAAAGGAAAACTGGGCCGTTACAGGAGTAGCTACCACACCGGCATAAGCCTAGTCTGTAGCCTGCTAGAGCGGAACCCTGCCAATGGTGTAAGCCTACCTTGGCCGGTTTTTAGCTTCAGGTGTTGGTGGTATTCAGGCTACTACAGTCGAGTGCCGAGGGTCTCACACTACTGTAGATCAGTGACACCACTTCTGAGTCTTTAGGCATGCGTACCTAGATCAACGTAGTTTGTCTCTAGGCCCCTACATTTATGCGGTTCGCAGCAGCATGCGGTGTGCACGCACACACGTTTGGCACCGGGCAGAGAGCTCCTTCGAGCTAATGTTCCTGAGTACACCACTTCCTTTTCGAGTCCAGAGCCATACACTGGGTACTCTCTCGGATGTCCCAGGACCAGCTTGGAGAGCTGTGCAGGACTAGCTTTTGAGCGGTCACTTAGGCCGAAGGTAAGGGACCTTCGAGGATATCTGTTTGGAATCATCTTTTGAGTTGGTCATTTGGCCGAGGGTAAGAGACCCTCGAGGATATCTGTTCAGGATCAGTTATTGAGCTGATCACTAGGCTGGGAGTTAGAGACTTCCAATGACCAGGAGATTGTATTGACATTTCATTCCAGGGTTCTATGTTGATAACTGTTGCTTGTATACTTCGATGCTAGATGATATGTTGTTTCGTACTGTACCTCAGTTGGGGATTCTTACTAAGTGCCTTTGTACTCACTGCTATTTTCTGTGGTTTTTCCACCAGGTAACTTGGGACAGCACCGGGACGGCTAGAGGAGGAGCTGCATTGATCATAGGAGTCTGCTGTCAAAATTTCTTTGTTGTCTTTAATCAGCATGCAAAATAGTTTAATTTATAAAGGATTTTCATGTTTTTAAGTTGTTTTGAATAACTCTGGCCAGAGGCTTAACTATGTTTTAATTGTGAACGGTTCTATTTGAATAAATTGGCATTGTTTAACTTACAGTTGTCTTTAAGTTTTAATTTTGAACATATTGAACCATGCATGTTGAGTAAGAATCAGTTTTATGACCATTTTAGAGTCAAGTTCTTACATAGTGATGCTAACCAGGAAATCGATATTTCTTTGGAAGATACTCGACTATTTCTCTTTCTATATTCCCTACGGAATAAGGCCCAACACTGGGTAAATACGCTACCAAGTAATTACACTTAGATGCAAATGGTGAAAGCTTTTTAGCACAATACTATCCTTGTGCAAGAAGCATGAATTCTAGACATAAAATCACTAGCTTTCGACAAGAAGATGATGAAACTATAGGAGGATCATGGGAACGGTATAAGGAACTTATGGCAAAATGTCCGTACCATGGTCTATCTTATACGCTTCAAATTGAACATTTTTACAATGGGTTATCTGAATCAGACAAGGCTATCATTAATGCAACAACAAGAGGATGTCTGATGGATAAATCATACAATCAGGCCTACAAAATCCGACTGCTAAAAATCATGCCTCTAAGATAGGGCAAGGAGGAAACCAAGATAAAACACTTAGTAAATTTGAGCTAAGTGAAATGTTTGCCATAAAAGCACAATTGGCTACGCTGACGAACACTCTAAAAATGTTCAAATGACTGCACCCCAGAACGCATCGATAATTGAGCAATCAATTCCCAAATTTTGCGCACTCTGCGAAGGCAATCATTTGTACGAACTCTGCAGTGAGAGCACAGCGTCTGTTAATTACATTGGAAATTCAAATTGGCAACAGCAATATAACCTTTATTCAAATACGTACAATGACGGATGGAAACAACACCCAAATTTTTCATGGGGAGGACAGAGCAGCAACACTAACCAAGTGGGATGTAACGGCCCACATTTTCATCCCGGTTCCCCAAGTATGTTACTTAGTTAAATCGGTTGGTTCGTTGGGCCGTTAGGGCAGTTTTAGCCTTTGGGGGTATTCTGGTCATTTTACCCCGAGGGACAGTTTAGTAATTTGTTGGCTTTTGAGTGGTTTCTGCATTTTATGAGTTTGGGCTATTTTTGCATTTTAAGGGTTTCAAGCTTAGATTTGCAAGTTAAAGGGATCTGGGCTTTTGTTGGTTTTGGTTAATTAAAAGGGGTTAAAAGAAAGAAAAAAAGGAGTTTTGTGTTTATTCGTTGGAAAGCCAAGAAGAAGAGAAACGTATCTTCTCCTTCTCCCTTCCCCTAGCCGTCAAGACCACCCCATTGCCATTCCCTCTTTTCCTTCTTCTTCTTGTTGTCATCGATCTCCCCAAGCAGCCAAACTCATCGCCGAGAGCTTCTACACCGAGCCCTAGCTGTACGCATGCATCGCCAGCTCTTGTGCACAAGCCCAGCAGCTAATCGTCAGCTATTCTTCACTACCGCGATCGCACGCCCACCCTCACAGACGCATCTTCGATATACCCACACTGTCTAGCTGCATCGCCATCACACCAGCTCGCCTTGCCTATGCCGCAGCCAGATGCTCGCTGCCGCACAGCCCCCAGCGACACGTACCCACAGATCCACCGAGCCGCTTTGCCACGCGTAGCCCGTGCCGCATGCTCTTGCTACATGCAGCCTCGCCCGTAAGCATGCACACTTTGTGCCATGTTCAGCTGAACAGCCGTGCCCTTGTCGTACTCGAGGTCCCGTGCTGCTAATCCCCTATTTCAATTTTGGGTAACTCCTGTTTCCCGATCCTTGACCGTTTATATACCTAGATTTGTATAGCTGTTTAGTTATTAATTGTGATTGTTATTACTATGTCTCGGTTGAATATTCGTGTTGGTTCTGCAGTTCGAGGAGCTTATCTGTTAATTGTCTATTTCTATTTATTCAGGTAAAGACTCCTTGTCGGGGTTGTGTGGACCCTGCGCTTGCCATTGATTGCATTTCAGTGAGCACATTAGTGGATAGGTTCTTATTGCTTGTACTGCTTGATGAACTGCTGTTAGTGGATAGGTTCTTGTTTGCAGGTTTACTGTCATTTGAGCATGTGCTAGTGGATAGGTCCTTACTTGTTTATTACTGTTGTATGAGCATGTGCTAGTGGATAGGATTGCTGTGACTTGTCTGATAGGACCTGACATGTAGAATGTTGTACCCTGGATTGCACTAGTCTATTTGCAGTGGCTGTTATTTATTTATGACTATTCATATTCTGAATGTTTATTGTGCAATGTGGTTGATGGAACTCTATTAGCTCTAGGGTGCATTCTTCTTAGCTAGATTCTGTTAGGTTATCACCATCTAGAGGCTGAGAGTGGACCAACGTATGTGTCCCTACTGGTCGGGTTTGTGAGGGCAGATTCCTCACCCCCGATAGTCGGACATGGAGTAGCTACCACCCCGACATAAGCCTAGTCTGTGGCCTGCTAGAGAGGGGTCATTTCTTTGGTGAAAGCCTACCTTGGGACGACCTTAGCTTCAGGTGTTGGTGTAAACAGGCTGCCACAGTATGGTACCGAGGGGCTCCCACCTACTATGGATAAGTGGACACCTTTCTGAGTCTTAGGCATGCGTACCTTGACTGACATAGTTTGTGTAGGCCTACATTTATCCGGTTTGCAGCAGCATGCGATGTGCGCGTATGTGCATTAGATGCTGGGAGGAGAGCTCCCTCGAGCTAGTGTATCAGTACACCTTTCCATTTTGTTTAGAGCCTGACACTTGGGTACTCTCCCAAGTGTCCAGGATCAGCATAGGGAGCTGATCACCTTAGCCGAGAGTTGGAGACTCTCGAGATTCTAGAGTTATGTTGATAACTCATTCTGAGATCCACAATGGTTCTCTTAGCCGAGAGTTAAAGGCTCTCGAGGTTTGAGAATATTGTTGTTGAACATGTTATGAGAATGCCTGCTTGTTTGTTTAGCTTGCTTGTATGCTAGGATGCTTGATGATGTGACTTGTGTATTGTACCCCAGATGAGGATTAGTTCTGAGTGCCTTTGTACTCTCCCTTATTTCTGTGGTTTTTTCCACCAAGTAACTTGGGACAGCATTAGGACGATTAGAGGAGGAGCTGCTTGATCACGGAAGTCCGCTGTCCAGTCTTAGCATTTTATGAACTTTGTTCAGCATGTAGTCAAGAACAGAGTTCCGTTTTCTTTTACAGTTATGTTTTGAATATGTTTTAATAAATCACTGGCGAGAGGCTTACTGTTTTGGATTACCGTGGGAATGAGGAACTATTTCTGGATTGAACTTGCAGGGTTCAATCATGGTTTTTAATTTGAACTGTGGATGTTTTTAAATTGTATTGGTTTCAAATTCATGCATGCTGAGTAAGAACTGGTTTAAGACTATTTTTAGAGTCGGGTTCTTACAGTTGGTATCAGAGCTCAGAGTCATAGATTTTGTAGACTGACCTACTAAGTTAAGTCATTGTCCCCATAATCATCAGCACTCCAATAGCCGTCAAGTGTCCGAGTGTGTTTGGGCATAGAGAACTAGCTATGCAGGGTTGACGAGTTACCCGCTGAGAAGTTGGGACGACAGGTACCGCCATTAGAGGTGGTGGCACAGAGCTTGTGTTTTAAGGAGGCTTTGTTAGTACAAACTCGTTCCCAGGCTACCGTTGGCGCTAGTTGTTTCCCAAGGGAAGTGTAGGGGTTGACCCGCCCCAGGGTACCGCTCTTGAAATGGAGTTTTCTTTGACCTTTCGTGTTATGGTTAAAGAAGGGTAGCCCGAGTTGCCAAAGGCTAGATTGTTTAAGTCTAGAGTTTCTTGTGCGGGTTGTTAGTGTTGCCGACATTTGAGGTTGTGACCTTGCATGTTTTACCTGCATCAGTATTTAGAGTTTTGTTAGGGGAAGAACCTCGTGATGTGGCTGAAGATTTCTTGTTTGGCACCAAGCTTGGGTGCAGGCCTAGGTTCAGGCCCAGTTCGCACTGTTTGTGCAGATGATTCATATGACCTATTTGGGAGTTCAGCCTATTTCTCCAAATATTGAACCGGTCGTGCCAATTGTGACAACTGTTCATGTAGCACAAGTGATCTTGTTGTTGGTAGTCAGATGACCACAAGAGAAAAAGATGTGGGAGGAATGACCAGAAGTATCCTTCCTTAAGTTACCCGAGGGTTGGGTAAGAGTCAAAGGTAGAGTGTCTTAAAGGTTATCCACGTAATGGATAACACTTTGAAGTTTGCGTGCTTCAATTGTGGCAGCGTAATCAGGTACCGTGTGACTTCTTAGATTCTAGCAGAGTCAGGTAATGGATACTTTTATCGTAAGACACACTCGGCAGATGCGACAGTTCGAGGTACATGCATGTTGTTGTTGATACGCTCTGTGTAGATTTAGGTTTGCCCACTGTTGTTGTGAACACGTGTAGAGTTGAACCCTTGGTGTTCAGTTGTTGGTCATGACTCTGTTGGGAGTCAAATGGTTGCATCTCTGTGAGGGTCGGCTAGACTTCGAACTTCGATAAATGATTGGTCGTTGTACTCACATGTGTGCTTGTGAGTAGCTTGTTCCCGTGTGGGTGGTTATTGGAAACCACGTTAGAGTTGTTTCTTTTGGGAACAAGATTATGCTCAGTTTTTTGAGAAGTTGGGGTTCCAGTTCGAGGATACTACTCTGAAAAGTGCCATTCGCTTGAGATTATGAATATATTCTGCTCATTGTTGGATTGCTTGTCTTCAGACAAGAGTTGTTCATTTGGAACTTGACTTTGGATAGTACGAATCCTTGTTGTTGAGCTGTTAGAGCTCAGATGGGACTGAGCTAGGTGCGGATGCCAAGAAACTGCGCAGTTGTTCACTGGTGTTGCTAAGAGTGTTATTGAGATCCTTTCCTGGGTATAGCTGCGGTGTGGCTGATGCTTTGAGTAAGCGAACGACACATTCTGCAGCCTTTCTGGTGCCTTTATCTACAAAGTTGGAGCTAGCCAGTGCAGTTGTGATGCTGAAGAGGTTGATGCTGGTTTAAGGAGTTGGCTATTAGACTGTCTATACGGTAGTGTGTGTTTGAGGGTCATCGATAGGACTGTAACGGCCTAGTTTTCCATTCTGACTCTCCAGGTATGTTCGGTTGTTTATTCAGTTGTTCGGTTGGGCCGTTAGGGCAGTTTGAGCCTTTAGGGGCATTTTGGTAATTTTGCCTTTAGTGTCTGGGGCTGTTTCTATCATTTGCTGAGTTCGGTTATCATTTCGATTTCAGGTTTCCAGAGATAGAGTTGTTTTGAAGAGGCTTGGAGGTCAGCTTTCTTAAAAGAGAAAAAGAGAAAAAAAATGTTTGTTTAAGTTTCCCTTGTCAGGACTCGAAGGCCTGATGACCTTAACACATGGCGTTTGGAGGATGTTGGATCAGTTAAAAACCTAGCTACATTTCTCTTTTCCCCAAATCGCAATATCCCTCTCACGACCTTCTTCTTCCCCGTTCTTCCTCTCTATTTCCTTGCCGAGATCACCACCAAAAAACCCCATCACCGAGAGCCCATTGCTCAGTAGCTCGAGGCAGCACGCCTAGCAGAGCATCGCAGTCGCACCTCCCCACAAGCAGCCCATGCGATCGCCTCACCTATCGCGCGCACGTCCTTGCCACGATCGCCCGTGCCAACTCGCCACTGTCGCATGTTAATCGTTGCCCCTGTTCGCGCTCGCATTGTCCCATTCATGCCCGTGGGGCCACACACCCCAACAACGAGCTAGACATAGCCCAGCGACCACACAGCCGCGATCGCTCCTCGTCTGTGACCTGACCTTGGGCAGCCGTCTCTCGTGCACTCCTAGATCGCCAGCCACACGTCTTCGACCTTGCCGCTTGGTTCTGTTTGCGCACATGCTACCTAGGCCAGCCTCTCCGCGTCTCCTTTGCTGTGCCGTACGCACGCCTCGCCTTGCCCACAGTCACATGCGCAGCTTTGCTCACCCCTCGCCGAGAGCCTTGTTGCCGAGACTTGAGTCCTTCTCGGTTTAGGGTAATTACTTTCTGAGCCTTGTGCCTTTGGCCGCCTAATGTTGTTTAGCTGTTAATTATTAATTGTGCTTGTTATTTGCTTTGCCTAAGTTGTTTATTTCGTTGGTTCTGCAACTCAAGGAGCACTATTTATCTGTTGTGTTTTCTGCTTGCTTTCCAGGTAAGAATTTCTTACTGGGGTTGTGTGGACCCTACGAGACTTCGTTGATTGCATTCTTATTTTCTTGTTTACCTATTACACTTATGTTTAGTGGATAGGTTTTATATACTGTTCTGCTTCCTGCTAGCATGTTTTATTCCTGTTTCCACATGTTAGTGCCATACGCTTATGTTTAGTGGATAGGGTTTATATACTGTTCTGCTTCCTGCTAGCATGTTTTATTCATGTTTCCACATGTTAGTGTCATGCTAGGTTTTGTTCTTCCAGCATGCTTTGATTCCTGTCTTTAAGCTCATAGTACCATGCTAGGGTTTATATGTTGTTGAGCATGTTTGATTGTGAGGGAACAGGGTCGAGTATTCTTAGATAGAACTTGTTAGGTTGTCATCATCCAGAGGCTAAGAGTAGAATAATGTAAGTTGTCCCCACAGGTCGGGACCAGCGAGGACAAGATCTTACCCCCAGCAGCCTGGTGTGGTCAAGCTGACCACACCAGCAAAAGCCTAGTCTGTAGCCTGCTAGAGTAAAACCCTTCCAATGGTGCAAGGCTGCCTTGACTGGTTCTTAGCGTCAGGCGTCAATGGTATTTAGGCTACTACAGTTGAGTGCCGAGGGCCTCGCACTACTGTAGATCAGTGACAAGGCTTCCGAGTCTTTAGGCATGCATACTTGAACTGGGGTAGTATGTCCTTAGGCCCCCACATTTACATGGTTTGCAGCAGCATGCGGTATGCGCGCACACTCGTTAAGTGCCAAAAGGAAAGCTCCCTCGGGCTAATATTCGTGAGTACACCATTTCCTTTTCGAGTTTAGAGCCAGACACTGGGTACTCCCCTAGATGTCCCGAGACCAGTTTAGAGAGCTGGTCAGGACCAGCTTTTGAGTTGGTCACTTGGTCGAGGGTATGAGACCTTCGAGGATATCTGTTTGGGTTTAGCTTTTGAGTTGGTCATTTGGCCGAGGGTATGAGACCTTCGAGGATATCTATTCAGGATCTAAGAGACTTCCGATGACTCAGGAGTTGTATTGACAACTCATTCTAGGGATTCTGTGTTGGTAACTGTTTGCATGTATACTTGGATGCTAGATGATATGTTGTTTCGTACTG
>JBBMKA010006439.1:0-10281 GCA_037833695.1 Sechiopsis laciniata | reverse complement strand
AGGTATTTTGGCAGTTTAAATGTTATGGTTCCATTTTTTATGGTTTAAGGTGTTAGTTTTGACTGAGTTACTTGTTTGAGCCCGATTTTGCTGTTTGAGGCTCGAGATTCAGTTGGACTTCTAGTAGTTCAGTTGGTGAATTCGACTAACGTAAGGGACCTTTTACCCCAAATCATGGTCTGTGGTTAATCATATGTGTATCTGTTGCCTATGATTGTTTATTATGTGTTCAGGATTCGTATTCAAGCATAATTGTGTGATAGCATATACGGCGCCTAAGTCTTTTCGTTATTGTTGATATTTGGATATGATTGAATATTGTTGATGCATCTTAGGCCGGGATGTTCCAAGGTAAACTAGCTTAGCATTGCCTTTATTGTTATTGTTGCGTGTCAGGCCAGGATGTTACGCAGTGAACTAGATTCCATTGAGGACCAGATGACCCGATTCTCAAAGAGGACCCGAGAGATGACTATTGTTCCATAGGAAATTTGTATATTGTCCCAAACGGAACCCTATCTTATTTGTGGTTTAAATGGAACTTTATGATTTATAGCACGTGCTGGTGCTTAGGATAGACGTCGTCCGGGTTACGAGTATCAGATAGAGGTGCTAATTAGGTTGCCAGACGAAGGGTGATATCCCACTCGCTGTTAGAGATAGAGGACGGCTGGCTAATTGGAGCACTCTACCAACCAGAGTTCTCCTGACAGTATCGTAGGTGCCTTATTATGGTTTTGTGAGTGCGTGGGCGATATCCCACTGTGAATGGTGCTTAACTATCGCTTCACTCCGAAAGTGTGAGTCCCGAAGACCGTCAGGTTACTCTGCTCGTCGAGGACATTCTCCCTTTTATAGGTAGCTCAAATGCCCAAGGGAGTTTTAGGACTCAAGAGGGTATTTCGGTCCTTGGCATAGGCCATGAGACAACTCATTGAAGCATGGGACTAAGTACCCTTTGATGTAAATGATTTATTAAAATATGATGACTTATATTGTATTATCTGTTATGCTCTAGTGACTGTAAACATGTTGTACCTCGAGTAGGCCAGGGATCCTTACTGAGTGTTAAAACTCACCCCTTTTCATGTGGATTTTCTCTAAAGTACTTGGACAAAGATGTTGGCAAGAGCTGCTGATTTGACTATGAGAACCGTTGTGTTAAAGTCTAGATATCATTCTAGCATAACTAATTTAATTGTTGATGTTCTACAATATTTAATGTTTTATGGCTTGTGGTACCCTCTTAAATATGTTTTACTTTTACTGCTTTAAAGGTTGTCTACTCTATTTGAGTTATTTTACCCTAATTTACATGCACGTGTAGAAACTACACCTTTTTTAATCTAGAAAAATCTAAACAGATTAAATAATTCTAAAAAAAAATATTAGTCAAACCTAATTAAATAAATAATTATAAAATCGCGTAGAGATTTTGAAATTTTAAAAATTTGTATGTAATTTAAAAATTTTGTTCTTAACATTCACAAGTATAGTTATATATCTCCTCTTCATAAGTGGTACATACCTTCGTAGATTGGTGTGCTGCTTAAATTTTAATTACAAAATGGTTGAGAATCATTTTTGGACGATTTTACCCTTAAGTCACACTCTAAATTACAAAAATACATGCTATTTTACCTTTAAATTTATTTTACTTTTACCTTATTAAATTAGACAATGGGCAAGTGAAAGTCTTTAAATTTAATTTACTTTTCCCTTATTAATTATACAATCGTGTGAAAGTGTGTTTTAAAAATAAAATTAAATGATATTTTTCTACCCGGTGATTGTATTAATTTAAAATTTAAGGAAAACTTTTTTTTTTTTTTTGAGAAATTAAAGAAAAAACGTTGTATTACCTAATGATACCCCACTACATTTACATCATTATTTCATAATTGTAAGTTTATAATAAATTATCTATTTTTCAATAAATTTAATTTTTTTTTAAAAAAACAAAGGAAAATATTTTATCCCTTCACATTCTATAACTCTTTAACTATAACTTACTCTTTTTAAATAATTAGTGCTTATAACCATTTAATTATATTTAGTGTTAGCCATTTGTAAAATATTTTATCCCTTCATATTCTATAACTCTTTAACTATAACTTACCCTTTTTAAACAATTAGTGTTTATAACCATTTAATTATATTTAGTGTTAGCCATTTGTATGGATTTTAGAATTTGAAAAGTTTTGTAAAATCTACAATTTTAACAACTATAAAAGGTTAGGCTTCTACATTTTTCAAGTAGATTTATTGAGCTTCTTCTTCTTCCCATTCTTCAACTTTTTTTTTTAATTCTTTTCTTCATCTTTCCATTATTATTATTATTATAAGATTTCTTAGTGACATAGTTGATTATTGTCATTCCAAGTTCTTTAGAGAAATATTGTTTAACAATATCTTCTGTGTTGGTAAGATGTAATTTATTACAATTACATCAATATAATTTTACATTCACAATTATTTATTTGATTGTTATTGTTGTTATTGTTTTATCTACACAATTTTGAATGATTGGGTATTTTTCGTTAAATTATATTTGAGGTTGATATACTTTTTTTTTTTTAAAGGATACTGATATTTTATTAGAAACTACGGTAATTCGAAAAATTCTTTGATATAGAGCACCATTCAGCCGCATTAACCAATATGGATTCCCAAAGTTGATTACTGAACGAGGAGAGTAGTTCGTGAAAAAAATTCTCAAGTTCTTTTCCTTCCAATTCTACCATAAGATGATGCCTTTTAAGTAGTTTTGTAAAATCTACCATTTCAACAACTATAAAATGTTACGACTTCTATCTTTTTCAAGTAGACTTATTGAAGTTTTTTTTCTTCCCATTCTTTAACTCTATATTTTTTTTATATTCTTTTCTTTCATCTTTCCATTATTATTATTATTATATTTCTTAGTGACATAGTTATTATTGTCGTTCCAATTTCTTTAGAGAAATACTGTTTAACAATATCTTCTACGTTGGTAGGGTTTAATTTATATATTACAAATACATCAATATAATTTTACATTTACAATTATTTATTTGATTGTTATTGTTGTTATTGTTTTATATACACAATTTTGAATGATTGGATATTTTTTGTTAAATTATATTTGAGGTTGATATTTTTATTTTTATTTATTTGGAAAGGACATTGATATTTTAGAAAATACATAGTAATTCAAAAAATTCTTTGATGTAGAACACCATTCAGCCGCATTCAATATGATGGATTCTCAAAGTTGATTACTGAACGAGGAGAGTAGTTCGTGGAATAAATTCTCGAGTTCTTTTCCTTCCAAATCTACCATAAGATGATGCCTTTAAAGTTGGTGAGTTCAATACTTTCATTTGAGATTGATATAGTTATCATTCATAGAAGTTTTGTTAACTAATATCGCACCTAGAAAGGAGAATTTCTAGAGATATGGAGACTAATTGTCATGTATGAAAAGGTAACTTTGACGTGCTGAATATATTTGAAACTAATATAGTATTATAAATCGGAAAATATTATCGAGTTCATTTCCTTCCAAATCCACCACAAGATTGTACCTTTTAAGTTGGTGAATGAGCTTAATATTTTCATTTGAGTTTAACATATTTATCGTTCATAAAAGTTTTTAAATAATATCGCATCAAGAAAGGAGAATTTCTAAAAATAACAGTTATTTTCGTGTATGAAAAGACAACCTTCAACATGGTGAATGTATTGAAAATTAATATAATATTATAAATTAGAAAAAATTCTTGAGTTCCCTTCCTTCAAAATCCACTATAAGATTGCCTCTTTTAAGTTGGTAATGAGCTCAATACCCTCATTTGACATTGATATATTTATTGTTCATAAAAATTTTGTTAATAATATCAACTAAGAAAAGAGAATTTCTAGAGATATGAAGATTCATCGTCATGTATGAAAAGATAACTTTCGACGTGTTGAATGTATTTGAAACTAATATAATATTATAAATTGGTTTGTTATAATCTATATACTTAATATAAAAATTAAAAAAATAACAATGATAATGATAATAAAAATATATTTTTTGCATTATAAATTAAAAAGGAAAATATAATTTAAAGAATGAAATTTAATTCTAACTAATGGTAAAATTAATTTGTGTTTATGAGTGTGGTTGAATGGTACACCCATGTTTCAAATTAATTACTTAATTAAATTAAAATTAATTACTCATGATTTAAGTTTTTTTTTTCTTTTAAAGTGTTATGCTTTTTCTTTAGTAAAAATGAGTGTTAATTCATTCAAAGATGAAAAACCTCTCAAATAAAAATAGAAACATGCAATAAGAGTTTAAAGTGAATTAAAAAAGTATATATATTTATTATATATAATGAACAATTTAAAATTTTTATTTTACTTTTTCTTTAAAAAAATCAATATACAATTGTTGCAGACATTGACAATATATGAGTGAAAAAAATTGATCAAGTGACCTCCCAATTGAAGATAATGTCAATTATAGTTGGGTAATTAATTGAGTTTTGACAAGTTTACAAGTACTAGAAAATGTATACGTTCATTGCACGTGTATTTTATTTAAACATAAGTTCATAGATAAAAAAAATTTGAACTGAAAAATAACAATAAATCAAAAATCTTAATTTAGTTATATTAATGTATATTACTATTGTTATTATATTAAATACATTTTCTTTTTTTTTTGTAAAAATCCATATTTAAACAAATGACTTTTGAATTATAAAATTTAAAATAAAAAATCAACAAAAATAGGTTACTTCTTTGTATAGGATAATGATTCCAATACTTTCCAATTTCTTATATAAATAATTTTCAATAAAATTTTTACCATAAAAAAAGTTATAGCAATTTAAATGGTAAACAAAAAGGAAATAATGAAAAGAAAGATTTTTTTAGCTTAGAAACGACAATATGATAAAAATTGAGTTTTTTTTTTTTTTTTTTTTTTTTTTGATAAGATAAAAATTGAGTTTAACTATTGGAGATAGATGATTTGAATTTATGATATTTTTAGCCATAGATATATAAAATTGGACTACGACTTTGGTTGGCATCCATATATTAAATTGTTAATTGGAAGTTTATCGAAGGAAGAGAGATTTCATATTTTATTTGAGTAAATTATCATTTGGGTCTTTGAATTTTGAGCTTTAATCTATTTTGATCTATGTATGTTCAAAAGTCTAATTTTACTGCTTAAAACGTTGACATTTGTTCCATTTCAGCCTATTAATTTTCAAAACTTCAACTTTAATCATTTTTCTTTAAAAAAGAACTTAAAATTAGTTTCTTTGAAGTTATTATTATTAATTGAATTGGGTTGAATAATGCTAATACAATAAAAACACAAAGTGTGAATATATTTCTAAACATCTCCTCTCCAAAACATCAATCTTCAAATGTATTTTATATCTCCAAATCAATTTACTTCCGCTCCCTCTTCCACTTTCTCTCCTCTCCTTTTTTCAACTCCAATAGAACAAACCTTAAAACTTTAAGGACTAAATTGGACTTTTAAAAATTGAATGACTAAAATCGAATAAATCTTAAAATTTAGGGATTAAAATTGGACTTTTGAAAGTTTAGAAACCAAAATGGAATAGAGCTCAAAGTTTATGAACTAAAATAGTATTTTATTCATTTTTTCTAAATAGAAAAACCTCAAAATTTAGCTACTAAAATTGGAATTTTAAAAGTTCAATGACTAAAATTTAATATTTAAATTAATAAAAAATATATGTTATATAAATTTTAATTATATAAATTAATGTATAAATTAAGTTATGAGGGCATTTAAGACATTTTCATAATGGTTTCTCAGATACCCGTGAAATTATTCCTACAAAAAAAACATGACTATCTAAGGATATCAGATATCTGTCATTCTGTGTATCTATGATTATAGATATCTAAGGATTCCAGTTATCCAGATTACCAGAAAGTAAACGGCCAAGTTAAACAACTCGATGACTCATCTTTTCTGTGTAAGATATTTCAATTCATATGCAATGACCAAACAAAAACAATAAGGCTATAATGAAAATTATGAGATTTTAAAAAATTATAAATCTTTTGAAATTCAAAATCATTAAAAACTATTTATTTTGGATTTTCGACAAAATATTTAAAATTTTATAAATTTTACTTTATGTGCATTTTTGCATCATAAAGAGAATTATGTTATTAAATTTGGCTTATTAATGGTGTTTATCAATTTTATTAAATTTGATCTCTACATTGTTTTCGTTTTTGGTTTTTTTTTTTTTTTATAAAGATTTATATTTTGTTTAACTATTCCATCTTTGTGGCTTATTAAATATTTATTATTTACGTGTTGATGATGTTTATTAAAACAATATTTAATAGGTGAAGGTGGGAATATGAGAATATGATCTTCTTTAATCTTATTACTTATTTTATATTATATAAATTAAAAAGAATCTCGTTTCAAAAAATTTAAAAAAAAAATGGATACTATTTATTTTTAACTAAATTATTCAACAATGCTATTGATTTTAATTAAATTATTCAAATGTTTTTATTTTAACAAATACCACGTTTTTACATAAAGATAAATATAAAACTATTTCATACAAAACTAATAAAATGACATATGTTTGTAAATTTGACTAACTTAAGGGTAAAATTGTATAAAAAAATATCAAAATCTCTAAATGTACCTACGCTTATTTCTTAAAATACATTTGCTCACTTGATAATTTCAGTCAAACATGAAACTTCAACAAAATAGTGCTGTAAGATTACAAAAGTGGAATTAAAATATTTATTCAATGATATATATACAATACTTAATGTAACACTAAAATCTTAAAATGATGGTAGAGTTGTAAGGTCACAAAAGCATGGAATCAAAATATTGATTCAATAACATGTACGCATCACTGTAATGTAACACTAAAATCTGTTACCGAAATCTTAAGATGATTTGAAGATTGAAGAGCATTTGAGAACAATACAAAATCTTGAGATGATAATAGAGTTATAAGGTCGCAAAAATAGAATCCAAATATTGATTTAATCACATGTACACATCACTTAATGTAACACAAAAATATTGAAATAATTTGAAGATCGAAGAGCATAAGAAAACAATATATTGAGTGAAAAAAAATTTGAGAGATGATGTAGGTTCTAGATTTGGTGAAAAAATGATGGGATAAAACTCATTTTAATAGGTAGAAAAGGTCGAAAGTTACCATTATTATTATTATTTTAAATCAAAAGTTACAAATCTTTTGAATTCCAAAACTTATGAAATTTAATAATTTTATAAGTTATAATTAATAAAAGAAATTTTTGAGATGCATTATCATTAAGTTTAAATTAAATAGTTGTTTTATATATTTAATTGAGAATTGAAACTTACGTGTAAAAAAAGATAACGTAATTAATTAAATGTTGGTGGGGTTTTGTAACCATTTATTTTAGATGTACGTTTGCAGCAAATATAAATTTTTTTAAAAAAAATTGATGAATAGTGGGTTATGTGGAAAAAGGGAAATGACATATGGGTAAATATATAAGGTGGCTTAGGGACAAAATCGTCCAAAAATGATTCTCTCCCTAAGCCATATTTTAAGGTAGTAGGATGTAAGCCATAATAACTATACTTTTTATTATGATTTTTTTTAGGTTTCTTATCAAATTTACGCCACTTTATATTTTGATTTTGATTTTGATTTTTGTTTTGAGAATTCTTTATATTTTGATTTAGTATAAATGTTTTGCACTTTTTTTTAACATACATGCAAATTCTTATCCAATTTTTTAAAATAAAGCTAAACATCTTTTTAAGGCAGATTGATATGCATATTTTTTTATGCATACTAATAATATTCAAATGAAAACATATTTTAAAATACTATAAAAATAAAATTATAATATAATATTAACACGTGCAACGGACGTTAATATCCTCTAGTATATATAAAGTTGCGAATATATCATTTTACAAAGATGAGTCTAAAAAATGTAAGGTTACAACCGTAAAAGAGGATCGTGATGTACAACTCGTTTGCAAATGTAATTGATGTTTTTTATCAGTTGTCGGGTTTCAAAGAAAATGATTGTGCTCATAGTCAATCTTAGGCATATGTTAGACATTGTTGGCACGTACTTTATACATTCCTACTTTGTAGGAATTCTATTTCCTTATTATAATATTTTTAAGCTTTCACATATGTTAGACATCGTTGGCACGTATTTTGTACATATCAACTGTTAGTTACTATTGACATCTATTGTGTACATATAATATTAGAGTAAGAACGCGTATGATAGTTATATTTGCCACTTGTATATATTCGGTCAATAACACTGTTTTATTGATTTTTTTTATTTTTTATTTTTAGCATAAGTTAGACATTGTTGACACATATTCTTTGCATATCATATTATCATATTTGGTTACTGTAGTCCATGTATATATGGTTTAAATAACGTTGTTTCATTGATTTTGTTTTTGTAGTTTTTGCATATTTTAGAGACACATATTCTATACATAATCGAATCCTTAAGATTTTGTTTCCTTGATTTTTTTAATTTTATTTTTATTTTTTATGGGGGATGGCTACGACAATCAAAAAATTTTAGAACGATTTTTTGATATCTTAGGGAACGTTTTTTTTCCTTAGAAAATTTTATTAAATATACTATTTTTTCAAGTTTAACAAAAATAGGAAGTTGGTTAGTTTATCCTTAAATTTAGGCAAATAGTTGATTTAATTGTTATTTATTTATGTTTTAAGAAAACAAACTAGTGATAAACTGGGTTAATTTGGGGAGACAACAATACTCTCTCTATGCAAATTTTCGTTTTAGCCATGCATTTAAATGCTCATACAGAGTAGCTATTTTTCCTATTATTTCCTACAACCTAGCAATTTCCTACCATTTCCCAAAATTTTAATTAACAATTGCTAATTCAATAATTCCCCATATCTAATTTTCATTAACTCCTCACCTATTATAACCCATAGTTTAGGTATTTCCCCCAACTCATAATTCATAACCTTGGCATAGGTAACATTACGTTCTACTAACTGAATGAGTCAGTGGCGCAGTTGGTTATCTTGTTTGGTGTTAATAGATTTCAATTTCACAGTCACGAGTTCGAGCCAAAAAATCGGTATTTGGCTCTCTTATTATTTGAGAGTAGTTACGTCCTCTATATAGGATTTTTTGGTCCCCCTCTCCCCAATTTGTACTCAAAAAAAAAAAAAAAAAACATTACGCTCTACCACAAATTAGACACCATTAGTAAAAAAAAAAAATTAATAACCAAAATCACTTCTAAGAATAGCAATCACGATTATCAGTAATTATTATGACTACTCTTACAAAAAATTTGAATTTGTATATTAAATTTTATTTAAACCGTTGGACAAGATCCCAAAAAAATGATAATTGAATAGTTTTTTGGAAAACTTGCGTCATACGTCAAATCTACAAAATAGTTATAAATATGATCACTTAAAATTTTTTTTTTATTAAAGATAGTCATGAATATTGATGAATATATATACATATTTTATTATAATGTTGTATTGATAATACATAATACTGCTATATTTATAATATTGTATTAAAACATATTAATGATTATAGAAGCCTATACTTTAAAATTTATCTACATTTATAATTATTTTATGAAAAAAAGTCCATTCAATAGAATTTTCCTTTTTTTATAATCCCAAAAACAATAAATCGCGAGTTCAATTAGGGAGCATATGTATTGTTGAGGAGTATAAAGTGTAATTGTTAATCATGCATTCATTCTTTTTCTGTTGCTTGCTTTATTCATGTATGTTGAGGACACTTCTATTCAATTCTTATGATTGTTGCTGACAAGTGAGTTAAGTAAAATTTTCTTTATTTTATATATAGAAATTTAAAAGAAATATTTGTACTTTTTTTTTTTTTTTTTACTTAGAAACCTTCTTGTAATAATTTGAAAGAAAAAGTTGAATCGGTCAACAATCTATCGACACAAAGTTTAATATATATTTGGAATGTATTAAATTTGTTTGCAAAAGATTATGGATTGCCACTCCTCGAATATAGATGAATAAAGTACTTAACAAACCTTGTAATATTTGAGTCACATATAAATAATTAAATATAACAATCAAGAAATTCTCTATTTCTATCGGTTTTTTAGGTTTTGCTATTTTAAATTGTGTATTAGGTCATGTGATAATGCGTGTTCCTCTAACAAAGAAATTTATTTGGGTGTGAGAACAAGTA
>JBBMKA010006438.1:0-10283 GCA_037833695.1 Sechiopsis laciniata | reverse complement strand
TGGACTGACCCTTTGTGGTTTCCGTGTAGATCGCCAGTATGTCGATTACGCGTCGTGGAGCAGGGACGTTAGGTACTGCCAACCGAGATGTTGAGGAGACGACGTCCAGGGTTGATCCGACCCGTAGGCCACTGATGGCCCCAGCTGCTGACTTACCCAGAGGAGGGGGAGAGGCTGCCATGCCTCAGAGCGAGACTCCAGGAGCAGAGTTAGCTTCAGCCATGCGAGATATGATGGTTGGTATGTTGGCTCAGTAGAGAGCAGAGACTCAGGCACAACTTACCGCGCAGAGAAAGGAGTCTAGGGCCCAAATAGCCCAGTTGACACAGTTGTTACAGCAAGCACCCCCAGTTGCCCCAGCCCCAGGGAACCTTCCGGGTGGGTAGGAGCCTATTATTGAGACACCTGAGCTTGATGGAGCCACCGAGTTTGGCAGGTGGCTCAAGGATTTCTACAAATGGAAGCCCAGCGAGTTCGATGCTTCTGAGAACCCGTTGGTAGCAGCGAGGTGGTTGGCCAGGATTGAGTATATCTTCGTGTGATGGATTGTCCTGATGTTCAGAGGCCGAGGTGCGCCGCTCATGTGTTAGCAGACACAGCTATATGGTGGTGGGAGTCCATAGTTAGAGGCAGACCAGCAAGGTCTCCACCAGCCACATGGGAATTCTTTAGAGCTGAGTTACGGGCCAAGTATATCAGTGAAGAGGCCTAGCAGGAGATGGCAGAGGCCTTCTCAAATCTGAAGCAAGGGTCAGATAGCATAGCAGGGTATGAGAAGAAGTTCTCAGAGTTCAGTTATTTTACCCCAGAACTCATAGCCACAGAGGAGCTCAAGATCAAGAAGTTTGTTGGCGGTTTGAGGAGAGAGGTTGCTCAAGATGTACGAGCACTTGCCCCTGAGTCATTTGCTAGAGCAGTGGCATTGGCCACCATTTATAATTCTAAGTACGCGCCGATGCAAGTTCTGGATGCACCCGCTCTGTCAGCCCAGCAGTACTCAGGCCAGAAGAGGAAGTTTGAGTCCTCTAGTGGTTCCCGTTTAGGGAGACAGCAGCGCCGCCAGGGCCAGTACCGGGGGAAAGATCAGCGTCGACCCTAGCATAGACAGTAGGACCGCCAGCAGGGCGTAGTGAGGCAGCTGCCCCAGTGCAACAGATGCGGCAAGCCACATTTTGGTATCTGTGGAGCTTCGCCCCGAGCTTGCTACAAGTGTGGCAAGAAAGGGCACTTGGCCAGATCTTGCCTACAGGAGGGAGCAGCTGCCAGGCTGGCCCAGCAGCAGGGCCAAGTGTTTGCTACTACTCGCTAGGAGGTGGAGAGGACAGATGCTACAGTTGCAGGTACCTTGCTTGTTCTAGATCACTATGCTTTCGTTTTGATTGATTTGGGCTTGACCCACTTGTTTGCATCTGATTCTTTCATTAGACAAGCTTGTTTGGAACTCAAACCTTTAGGGTTCGAGCTGTGTGTTGCAACTCCTTCGGGAGTGAGTATGCTAGCTAGTGAAAAGGTTAAGAGTGGTCGGATACAAGTATCCGAGGAGTCTTTAGAGGTTACCCTCATAGTCCTGCCTATGAGCGGTTTTGACATCATCCTTGGTATGGATTGGTTAGCTGAGAACCACGCAGTGATTGATTGCCGCCAGAAGGAAGTCGTGTTCAGACCGCCCAGAAAAGAGAGCTTCTAGTTTCGCGGTGTCCATAGCGGAATGTGCCGCCAGTGATTTCAGCAGTGAAAGCCCATCGTTGGTTAGCTCGAGGACCTTGGGGCTATTTGGCAAGATTATCCAGTGAAGATAGTACCCCGTCATCCGTTGATCAGGTACCAGTGGTGCAGGAGTTCGCAGATGTTTTTCCTGAGGAGTTACCAGGTTTACCCCCGCTGAGAGAGTTGGACTTTACCATCGAGCTTGAGCCGGGGACCCTCCCTATCTCTAAAGCTCCATATCGGATAGCGCCAGCTAAGTTGCAAGAACTCAAGGTTCAGTTGCAAGAGATGCTAGATCGAGGATTCATTCGCCCGAGTGTGTCCCCGTGGGGAGCGCCTGTTTTATTTGTTAAGAGAGAAGGAGATTGCAAATGAGAGGAAGAAGAAGAATATGCCACTTTTGATCTAGGGTTCGGCCAAGAGGGAAGGGAGAAGGGAGGTCGCGACACGTGTCCCTTCCAGGTCATGGGTTCGAGTCTTGGCAAGCGCAACCTTTTTCCTCTATTTTTTAAATAAATAAATCGAAGCTCCAAACCTCCCAAAAATACCAAGCTAGCTCCGGAAACCTACAACCGAATGAAAACCCAATTCAATAAATTTAACAGACAAACCCATAACACTTGCAAATTACGAGACTACCCCTGGAGGCAAAATTACCAAAATGCCCCCAGAGGTCCAAGCTGCCCTAATGGCCCAACCGAACAACAGAAAAAGTAACCGAACGTACCTGGAGAACCGAAATGAAAATCTGGGCCGTTACACTGTGATCCGTAGGAATGGACTCGGAAGAATGAATTTCCACTAAAGGAGAATCATTAGTTGAGGACATTATAGGTGTAGAGATGTCACTCGGATTTAATGTTGTTGTCCTTGATGAACTGATGAAGACAGAAGATGGGGCAGATGATGGTATTGGAATTTCAAGAGTTTGGTGGGGAACAGAACACCTATTAGTTTTAAGTGTAGACAAAGTTACAAAAGGTAAAGAGGAAGTAATTCTACTGGACAAAGCAAAGAAGTTACTGTTAATGGAAGGTTTCAAATAAGATGTTGGAAATTTTGTTTCATAAAAAAGGACATTTCGAGATATGTAAAGTCTGCCATCAAATGAGAGACATTTAAAGCCTTTTATGTAGATTGCTATAGCCAAGAAATAGACATGGAGTTGACTTAGGGTTAATTTTATGAGAGTTATATGGTCTAAGAAGAGGATAGCAAAGATAGCCAAAGATTTTTAGTGAAGCATAGTTAGGTTTGATATTAAAAAGCTTCTATAGAGGAGACTGATTATGAACCACTGTTGGTAGCCTATTTATCAAATAAATAGTTGGGGAGAAAGCATCATCCCAATAATCTAAAGACAAAGAGGCATGTACAAGAAGGGTTAAACCCATGTCAACTATTTGACGATGTTTGCATTCAACAATGCCATTTTGCTTAGATGAATAGAGGCATGAAAACATATGTTCCATACCATTTTTTTGAAGAAATAAAGTGAAATTCTAAACTCTTCTCCATTGTGACTTTGAAAACGAATAATGGAATGACTAGTGAGTTTCTCAACATATGTTTTAAATTGAAGAAATGTTTTGAAAGCGTCTGATTTATTTGAGAGAAAATATATCCATGTGTGTCTAGAGTAGACATTCACAAAACTAATATAGTACTTATACCCATTCCTAGAGAGTTTGTAAGAAGGACCCCATAGATCTGCAGACACTAATTCTAATGGTCTTTTATAAACAGTTAAAGAATAAGAATATGGCAAGCTATAAGCTTTACTAACAGAACATGTTGGACATAAAGAATGATCTTTATTGATTGAACAAGGTATATTGCAATCTTGCATTACATTCTTAACAGTTGAAAAAGTAGGGTGGCCAAGCCTATTGTGCCAAAGAACAGACTTAAAAGAAACATTTGAAAAAGTACAAGAATTTGAATCTGCAACAGTAGTATTCAATACAGAAGGACAACTTGAAACAACACTAGGAGTGTATCTTGAAGCTTGTGATATCTGAGGATGTGCTTTCTCCAAATCAAAGGCACAGAGTCCATTAATCAGTTTTTCCGTGAGAAGTACTCGGTCATTGGATAGATCCTTCACAAAACAAGAGTTTGGATGAAATTCAAAATTAACAAGATTATCTTTAGCAAATTGGCTAACACTAATTAAATTTTTGGTGATGGCAGGTACATAAAAGAAATTATTGAGATGAAAAACAGATTGAAAAGATGAATTAGAGGACTGTAAAGAAGTGGAACCACTATTTAACACTTTCAAACCTGTACCATTTCCTACAAGAACTTGACTTCCTCCTTGATATTCTCAAGCAATTGACATGGTCCCAAGTTCATTTGTAACATGGTTCGTAGCTCCTGAATTTGGATACCACTAGTTTTCAGTATTCAAATCATTATGAACCAAGTATGTGTTCATCTGAGAAGAACTGGGACGAGATTGTTGACTTTGAGTTGAGTCTTGATTGTTCTGTGAAGAACTGGCACCCTAAAAATTCCTTTCAAAATGATAGTAGCATCGTCGCATTGTGTGTCCATATTTACCACATATCTGACATTGCAGTTTGCCACCATTGTTCCATTGCTTCTTTCCTTTACCCTTCGAATGACCACCTTGCTGATTCACTTTGGAATTCATTGTAAGGTTGATTGAAGGTATGGAACCATCCGAATTTACACCAGAATTTCTTGCCACCCGATTTTCTTGTGCAAGAAGCAGTGAATACACTTTTTGCAGAGTTGGTGTTTCATCTTTCTCAGCAATTATTGACACAGTAGCATCATACTCCGATCCTAAACCAGCAAGAATGTGCATTACATGATCTTCGTGTGGAACTTTTCATCCTGTTCTATATTCAAAACTCGTTCAAAGAAAACCTCCATTTTCAGATTTCCTTTCTTGACTGACTCCAATCTTGATTTTAACTCCATTATTCGTGCCATATTACGGGAAGAAAAACGAGCATTCAAGATTACCCATACCTCTATTGCAATCTTGCAGTCCAACATTTCAAAAAGGATTGAGTTGGACATTGATCCAAGTAGCCAAGCAGTTACGAGACTGTCCTGCCGAATCCAAGCATCATAGGTTGGATTTACGACTATTTCACGAGTAGTTTGTTCAAATTCAGAGCCATCGCCATTGATGGTGATGTATCTTAGAGGTATTGCACTTTGATCATCAATGTATTGCAATAAACCGTGCCCTCGTAACGCAGTGGAGACTTGCAACTTCTAGAGTAAGAAGTTTTCTTCATCGAGCTTAACAGTGGTAATCTTGTTGTTGAGATTTACAAACTTGTGTGCTTGAACATCGTTCATCAGATCAGATGACACTCTCTCTGTGAATGATTCCATCGGAAAAAAATTCAAGAATTGTGGATCTTTTAGAAATTGCTATTTCAAAGCGAGAGCTCTGATACCATCACATGAATCATATAGAGAGAGATAGACAGCAAAAGTAAAGTGACTTTCATTTATGAAAAAGTAAATCTTAAAAGAAGAGAAGAATAGGTCAGAGCTTATATAGCCTGCTGATTAAACAAGAGATTAGATCCAGCTAATAAACTAACTAACAAGAGTGCTTAAAACGGATTAAATAGCTTAAACCTCTTAAACTACCCAGCTGACGTGGACGAGCACAGCTCATTCTAGTGTGCCTCTTAATAGGATGCACATTGGTTATTTGTTTGATGGTACATCGGATCAACATTATAGTCTCGGGTTCGATCCTGGAAATCAATATTGAATCTCATTTATTGTACTTTTATGTAGGGTCTTTGGTCCTCTCCAAATTGTACTAAAATAAATTTATGAATTTTCGTTTTCTTCACATAACAAAGCTATGCATTAAAGTTCCCTATTAGCTTAAAAGAACAAATGACATTGACTCTCTAGTAAAGTTACTAAATATTTTCCTGTTAAAGCTCTAATCAAATTAACTTTTTTGGTTTAGTCCTTTTACTTCTAAATCTCATAGAAAGAAAGAAAGAAAATCGTCCCACCTCAGAATATTAATTAATATTAATAGTTGAAGTATTAAAGATCGATGTAATTTTAATTTCGATGTATTTTAATTTTATTTTATGGTCTTAGAATATTTACCTCGTATTGTATACAAATGGGAAAAACAAAGGATCTATGGACCCATGCACTCAAAGGAACTTGAAGTCAAAAACTTATTAGAGACAACAAACAACCACATACCTTCTATATTGATATGATATTGTCTATTTTGAAAATCATCCCTCATGGTTTTGTTTTTTGGTATCTCCTAAAAGACTTCATATCAATGGAGGTGTTGTCCCCTCCTTATATATTCAAGATCTCTTTGTCTCCCCCCCCCCCCCCTAACTTAGCAATGTGGGATATTTTGTTTGTCCAACAATCCTTCCCTCAAATAAAGTACACCGAGGTCATATCGAGTCTCGCCACCACTTCTTTATTTTATATTGAGAGACCACACCCCTCAAAAGTACACCGAGCCATACGAGACTCGCCAACTTCTTTATTCTACACCGAGAATCTTCCCCCACATTGCTAATTTAAGAGCCTGGATCTAATACCATTTGTTAGGGGACAATGAATATCCACATGCCCTTCACATTGATATGATATTGTTCACTTTGGGAATCACCTCTGATGGTTTTTTTTTTTAGCATCTCCCAAAAGGTCTCATATCATTGGAGGTGTTGTTATGAGGCCTCCTCCATTGATATGAAGCCTTTTGAGAGATGCCCAAAAACAAAGCCATGATAAGTGATTCTCAAAAGTGGACAATATCATATCGATGTGAAAGGGTTTATGGATATTTGTTGTCCCCTAACAAATAGTATCAAAGCCAAGTTCTTAACTTAGCGATGTGAGGGAAAACTTTCGGCGTAGAACAAAGGAGTTGGCGAGTCACGTATGGTTTGGTATACTTTGCTAAGAGATGGTATCCCGATGTAAAATAAAGGAGTGGTGGTGAGACTCGGTATGACTCAGTGTACTTTGTTTGAGGGGATGATTTTTGGGCAAACAAAGTATCACACATTGCTAAGTTAGGAGGAAGATCTTGGTTATATAAGGAAGGGACAACACCTTCATTGATATGAGGCATTTTGGGAGATGCTAAAAAACAAAACCATGAGGGGTGATTCTCAAACACCCAAAGTGGATAATATCATATCAATATAGAGGATTTGTGGTTATTTATTGTCCTTAACAAATGGTATCAGAGCTAAGCTCTTAACTAAGCGATGTGGGGGAAGACTCCTGGTGTAGAACAAAGGAGTTGGCAAGTCTCGTATAGCTCGGTATACTTTGTTGAGGGGTGGTATCTCTGTGTAAAATAATGAAATGGTGGGGAAGCTCGGTATGACTCGGTTTACTTTGTTTGAGGAGAGGATTGTTGGGCAAAAAAAGTATCTCATATTGCTAAGTTAGGAGGAAGATCTTGGGTATATAAGGAAGGGACAACACCTCCATTGATATGAGACCTTTTGGAAGATACCCAAAAACATTGTAGGAGGGGTGATTCCCAAAGTGGACAATATTATATAAATGTGGAAGATTTGTGAATATTCATTGTCCTCTAATAAAACTAAAATATATGGTTCGCATGCAGTTAACGAATGTGGATTGGTTCACATGTAGTTTAACAAATGTGGACTGGAATCGGGCTAAGTAGTTTAGTCTAGTCGATCATATATCGTTGGAGCTTACAATCTATACATTCAAGATCTTCCGACTAGCTCATAAGAATGATAAGGTGACATGTATGAAGTAATTAGTTTGGATGTTTAAAACTAATTAATTAATATGTTGGACATATAATTTTTTTTTTTAATGTATTGGATACATAAAACAAATCATTAATATATTGCATAAATTAATGAATTAAGATTTATTAAATAAGTATTAATTTATTAAAGAGAGTTAATTAGTATATTGGATATATTAATTGGGAATATTTATTGGAAAAATAATCCATGAGGATTTTATTAACATATTGGATGATTAAATAAGTGTGTAATAGGACTTAGGTTTGCCGTTGAGGTAAAAGCCGAATCCTTGACCATCCACAGCGATTCACAGTTAGTGGTGGAGCGCCGTTGCTTGTTGGAGCAAGAAAACGGCTTACGGGCTAACGCTTTAACCAGGTAAACGAAGTTCAGACAGAGAGCTTGAACACTATTTTATTGTGCACCAGGTCAAACTATGGCAGCAGCGAGATTATACGAGGCAGCCCTGACCGAGTAAGTGAAACTGCGACTTCAATTAATTGCTTAATTAATTAGGTGTCACATTTCCATTGTCTCCTTCCCATTCGATGGGAAGCTAAAAAAGAAGTCTATAAATAGAGACTTTAGGACTCTAGACTCCCAATCCAAACACGTACTTAATTGCCAACTTTTCACGTGATCTCTCATAACTCCATAAAGGCCTCTCCACCAGACATCATTGTTATTTGGAGTCATAGCTCGTTGTTGAGAATTGACGGAGTAGGTGCATACATAATTAACGAGACAGAAGCGTGGGAAATCTAATTTATTTTATTAATTAAGATAAAATCATATTAATCTACATGCAAAGAACCCCTAGGTGTTCAGTTCGTTATAAAAACTACAAATACTTAGAAAGTTGACGCTGCTAATCTAATTTCTGGCTGGTCTTTGACTTTTAAGTAGGATAGAGTATTCCGAAGAACTACTGTCTCCTCCAATCTTCTAGACTTATGTCTTCTTGCTACATTGAGTGCTTAGTGGGAAGCCAATAGAGAATTGTGAGTTAGGAGAATTTTGTTTGAGGTATGACAAACTAGAGAAGAGAGTTTTCTAAACTTAGAGAGGGTATTCTCACTTATAGGGGATTCATAAATACAAATCTCTAGAGCCTTTATTTATAGCCTTAGTTTGACATTTAAATTATGCAAGAATAATATTTTTTTAGTATCTAATATTAAAAGATATTTGAGAAAACCCTTTGAATTAATTATCTAATAAATTTGTCTAAAAAAAAATCTAATAAATATTTTCAATATATCTTCTTTTACTGAGCATTTTTTAAAATTACATCCCTCCTTATAAGGGGACAAAATTCCTTCACTATTAAGGGAGGGATTTTCGAAAATTCCAACAAATCTCATATTGGTTTATTTCCTTTTATTGATATTTATCCAATAGATACCAATCAAATAATATATCCAATATGTTATATTATTTTATTCCATTAAGTAAATAATATATTTAATACATTAATTAAACCTCTTATAAATAAATAAGTATCTGATAATTGTAAACTTAATTAATATATCCAATATATTAATTTATTTTCCATAATACTTATCCAATAAATATTAATTTATTAATATATCTCATACATTAACATTTAGTTTAATAAATTAAACTAAAACTCTTGTAATTAATTATGTCCAATGTAATTAATTAATTAGTTTGAACACTTAAAACTAATATTCTAATTAAATAGTGTACCAACAAATATGAGCTAGTCCGAGGATCGATGGACATATAGATTGAAAGTTAAAGGACCCAAGATCTAATTCTTATTCATTAATATCATAAATAGAAACCCAAATACGTCATTATATAAACAGAGGCTGAAACACGCAGTTGAAGTAATTGTGTAAGAACCCGACTTCTAAAATCATTCTAGACCCGATTCTTACTCAGCAGGCATGGTTCGGACACTGTTATAATAGAAAAACAGAAAGAACCAATAACTGTTTTATTTCAAGGCAAAAGGTTTGCTACAAACTTAACTTAAACGATGTTCAAGCCTCTGGCCAGAGATTTATTAAAAACATCACAAAAAATTCAAAACAATGTTTATTCCCTATCTAACATGCTGAAACAATGAATAGAACAAATGAAAGAATATTAATGCAGCAGACTCCCATGATCCATCAGCTCCTCCTCTAGCCACCCCGGTGCTATCCCAAGTTACCTGGTGGAAAACCACAGGGTAAGGGTGAGTACGAATGGTACTCAGTAAAAATCCCCAGCTGGGGTACAGTACGCAAACGACACATCATCTAGCAACCTAACATCCATACAATACGGTCAACCAACAAATCTCAGAACGGTTCTCAACCTAACTTTCAAACCTCGAAAGTCTCTAACTCTCGGCTAGTGACCAGCTCGCTATGCTGATCTTGGACACTTGGGAGAGTACCCAGTGTCTGGCTCTAGACTGAACGGAAGGGTGTACTGACGAAACTAGCCCGAGGAAGCCGTCCTCTCGGCATCTAATTTGTGTGCGCGCACACTGCATGCTGCTGCAAACTGGGGCAATTGTAGGCCTACACAACTACGCGGTCCAGGTGATAACTCTCAATTAGAGAGTTATTTAGTCCTCTTTTAGGGTGTGTTTATTGAAGAAATCATGCATTATTATGACAATGTGATGCATAGAACAACCTTTTAACGGATAATTTGTAACGGCCCAGTTCTTCATTCCGGTTTCTCAGCTACGTTTGGTTAGTTTTCTGATGTTCGGTTGGGCCGTTAGGGCACTTTGGACCCCTAGGGGCATTTTGGTAATTTTGCCTCTAG
>JBBMKA010006437.1:0-10283 GCA_037833695.1 Sechiopsis laciniata | reverse complement strand
GGCTATATATATATATATAGCCATATGTATATATCTTTTAAATTATTTATCCTAATTTAGGCCCCGTTTGATAACCATTTGATTTTTTGTTTTTGGTTTTTAAAATTTAAGTCTACGACAACTATTTTACCATAGGTTTTTTTTCTTATTTAAATATTACCCTCACATATATTTATAGAAACTAAACCAAAATTTAGAAGAAGAAAAAAAAAAAAACTTTCAAAAGTTTGTTTTTGTTTTTAAAGTTTGGTTAACATTCACCTACTTTCTAAGGAAAGATGAATACGGTGAAACACATTATAGGAAATTGGGTAAGAATAGTCTTAGATTTCAAAAAATAAAAACAAAAAATCAAATGATTATCAAACGGGCCTTAGTGATCTATTTGTTAACAATGATACATGTAAAATAATTAAAAAAATTAGCCTTTCAAATTTGATATGAATATCCCTTCTCGGGATCAAACATGTGACGCTGATGTTGAAGTAGTTTACAACCAAACAATAAAATCATTGTGTCACTGATCCATTCAATAAAATATTATCGTACTTTTTTTTATAATAAGTTGATCGTGTTGAAATTGAAATTGAATTTGAATCAAACGAAGGAAAAATTAAAATGAAAACAACATAATTTATTATAATACACTAATAAGTGACGAATTGGTACTAATTAAAAAGGCTCCCGTTGCCACAATTAATTAGAAATATACTTTGGAGTGATATTTATATTCAATATTTAAAAAGATACTAAATAATATTTTTTAATTCAACAACATGGGGAAGATTTAGATTTTTAATTGTTATGTTATGTATTATATCACTTGAATCATGCCTCACTTCGTCAAATAAAAATAACTATAAATTGCTTTCAAAATAACCGTGAATGAAGCAAGTAATTGCATTATGTTAACAAAAAAAAAAAAAAAAACTATACTTTTCATACAAATCCACATGTAATTCTTTTTATTTAAGTTAAGAGTAAACTATATTGCTAAAAAAAATAATAAATAAATAAAATAAAATAAATAAGTTGGTGTTGGAAGGTACTGATATTAATGGACATTACCGCGAATTTAAAACTTAATAGATATAAATGAAAGAAGATATTATATTGTTTGCGCAATTAGGGGATGATTCACTCTTTCTAGATAGTTTTCTTCATTTATTATCATAACTTTCTAAAAAGATAAAACTAAAATATAATGTTTTCTAAACAAAAAATAAAATAAAATAAAATCACTGTTCTAAAAATAATATTTTATTTATACATAATTAAATAATTGGGTCTTAATTGGGAGCGGACTTGTTGTGGCCAAGCTTGTTCCATTATTTAAACGGTGAAATGAAAAATTGTTGAAAGAGTGTGGGACCTACCCACCAGTCGCACTTGACGCAATTAACCTCACTAAAGTCCTTGTTTATTATTATTTTTTTCAATGGCAAAAGCCGTAATTTCAAACTATTATTATCCCAAAATGATAACAAATAAACTAGACTTAAATTTTTGCACTTACCCACAATTTTTTTTTAATTGGGGGTGGAGAGATTATATACGCTACCTAGGGGTGATTGGATTTTGGAGTTTTGAGGAGTAAAAGAGATGAGAGAAGAGGAAATTGAGTAATTTAGAGAGATTAAATACTTGTTTGAAGATTAGTATTATGAGGGAAGAGAAGATGAGAGATTGAAGAGAGTAGATGTGATGTTTATTATATATATATATATTTGATATAATTAAGTAATAGGTTTCATGTAATGTTAAAATTGAAAAAATAAAAATAAAAAGAGTTAAAAATTAGTAAAAATTTAATATAATGTACTAAAAACAAACACGTGGTTAACAATTCCTCTTCTCATCTCTTCTTCCCTCCTCTCTCAACCTCTAAATCCAATCACCCCCTAAAAAGTATCATTATCGATTTTTAAAATTTGAACATTTTAATTTATATATAAATATTTTTTTAATCTAGTAGTGTGCGAGAAAAAAATTCATTTATTAAGGGGTTTTTGTAGGAATAGGCCAAATTAAAAAAGTATTTACAAAATTAAGCAAAAAAAAAAAAAAAGAAGCAATCATAGTAATACCGTATAAAAATTATACAATATAATTAATGCATAATATTGTATTGATACACAATACTATATGATAACTCTCAAGAATTGAGAGTTAAAGTAGCTTAAATTAATATATTTATAGATATAATTTGCCATAATTAATTATTAGGAGATGAAATTTCGCCCACAGACTAAAAACGAAGCTTAATATAAATATCCTATAAATTCAGTTTAGGATAAAATTTTGAAGTCTGTTGCAACAAAACGTGCATGATTGAGTAAAAATTATTAAGTGTTAAAAAGAATTGATACTTGTAGTTTGATTGCAGCGAAACGTGGGAAGCGAAACAGATTATCAGAAGGAGAGCTCGCTTAAGTAAAAAAAGCCTTGCCCAAACAGCCTAGAAAGAACCTATTTTCGTGCCTGCGAAGCAAAGACAGAGCGAGAGAATGGTTGGTGCAAGCCATCTAATCAACTAGAAGCGTGGCAAAGATTTGAAGCTTAACGATTAAATCTCAGCCGTTCGTACATTATCGGCTCTGTCGCAAGAATAGAGCGGATCATGGAGCAAGAGAATGTCAGAGAAGAGCAACTTTTGGTTGAGCGGCCGATCGTGGAGCAGAGGTTCCCAGGTTTTTGTCGGGAGTCCTATATAAGCCGAGCATCTCCTCAGTGCAAGGGGTTGGAAATTTTGGGCATTTTTCTTCCAGTTATCGTTTTCAGAGCTTTCTTCTCCATTTCGACCAAAGTTTACTTCCGTTTAGATTTCAAGTCGCCAGAGCGATTTCGCCGGGCTTTAGTTCTTTCTTGCTTTCTATCCTAGTTTACTTGCATTCTAAGACATTTTGATTGTAACCGAAGATTTACCGGAGGAATTTCAAGTTATCGAGTTTCAGGAGTTCTCTAATCCCTTGTATTTGTTATTCCTTGTTCTTCGTTTCGTGCATCTCTTTGCTTACTTAACCTTCGTTTAAATCATGTTTATCATCTCTTCATCTGTTTTAAGAACATTTACCGAAATGAGTAGCTAAATCCACTGTTGGAAGGTTATGGGGAAGTAAGGGTTAGCTTAGGCGAAAGAGAACGTGAACTGGACTTTTATGCATGCTATTTTAACCTTATATACATTTTGTTGATAAAACAACCGTATTAATTCTATTTTTCTTTGAGAGAATAGAAATAGAGCGAACTTGCATGTATAACATTAGAATTGTAAGCTTTGTTGCTAGTTAAAGAACACTTAGAGATAAGGTTCACCTAATGCTAATTGCTTAATTATTTGGTTGTTTGAGTTTGAGAGAACCAAACTAGGTGCTCGAGAGAGCCAATTTCCAGAGCTCGAGAGAGCTAAGGGAAGTCTATCAGTTGTTCGTCCTCGTTGTCGCTAAAGAGAAACCTTCCCTAACTCCTTCCGATATTTAGTCTTGTATTGTTTTTCACTATTTACTTTCATCGATTACCCATTATCCACTTATCAACCAACTTTGTCACCTTTAACTCTTGCATGAAAACAAATTTAAAAAAATAAGAAAAAAATCCATGTAGAAAAATGACATGTACTTACAGATAAACTTGTTACAACCGACTGTGTATGCTTGCACAATCTCAAGAATTTACACACACCTTTCGCTTGATTGAATGGAATTTCGCTGAGGCGAAATCATTGCTATTCCACGTCACCATTCTCATTTAATTCTTACTTTTTTAATTTGCGTGTTTGGATATTTCGCAACACTATACTAATAGCATATAATATTATATTAATAATACATAATACTGTATTAGTAATACAATATACTATATTTATAACCTAAATTATACTGTACAATAAGTATTAATTATACCGTATATTTGACTATGGATGTAAAAAAATTCAAATTTACTTAGATCTGTAATTATTTTGTGAAATTAGACTATCCAACACCATATAAGAGACGATAAGAAAATTATAATTTATTTGAGATTCTCACATTGTTCTACTTAAAAAATATGAAAAGTTTTAAATATATTTATGATATAAGTGAGTTTTTTTTTTTATTTTTTTTATTTTTTATTTATTTCTTTTAATCATCAATGGGAAAATTTATATCTTCTTATACAATTAAACACACTCATAAATTTGGAACATGAAATTTTCAAAAAGCTCAACATTTGAACGTTTATATGATTTAAGTATTTGAACATTTATATATTTAAGTACAGTATTTAAATATTTCAAACTTAATTTAAAAGTAATTTAAATTTAATGCTATTATTTTTAATTATTAATTATTTGACAATAACTTAATATAGATACAAGTTTAATATCAATAACGTTTCAAAAAAGAAGAAGATTAATATCGATAAATATGAGATTGGAGGTCAACTTTTGGCATATGAAATAATGTGTTGCGGTTAATTTAAATTTTAAAATAATGATTTTTCAGTTTTGATAAATTATTTATAAGAAGATGAAGATTATGACAAATAATTTTCATACAGGGTTTAGAAAAATAAGTCTTAGTATTTGATTTTTTATTATTATTAATTTTTTTAACTTGAACTTTTTAATCAATTTAAGAAGTGTCCAAATGAACCGACAACCGGAATAACTCAACCCAAATTAAAAGAGTTGGGTTTTATTCAAGTAAAACCGAAAATTTTAGTTGGGTCCTCAAGTTGGCATATTTTGGCTTGGTTCAACCCGAACTAAATTGAATTCTATATTATATAAGTCATAATGTTATTGATATATGATAGTGGTGAAGTGGGTTCGCGGGATGTTAATTCTTTGAGGTTGGTTCGATCTCTGCTGGGATACTTCTTAATATATATATTTTTTGTCTTTTCTCTCTCACCAGAAACAGAAACGTACCATTATTACTTAAACTTTTGTCATCTCATTCCATCTTTTATTATTTTTTTTCTCTCTCATAGAAAATTAGTGGATATTTATTTATTTGTTTTTTTTTAATCTTCATTTCATCTTTATTAAAATCATTTTTCGTAATTAAAAAAATATTTTTTCATAATAAAAAATTAAAAACTTATCCAATTTTATCACTTTTTTGTATCCATTGTAGTTAAAGAGTTTTTCTTTTCATTAAAGTGTTCATGATATTTTCTAGTATTCAAAATTCTAGATTGATTTGTTTATTTTAGAATAATCTCATCTTATTTATAAAATTAGTTTTATATTTGAACATACCATTTTGTTATTTTAGAGTTAGTCAAATTTTATTTTTAAATTTGACTTTTAAAAGTTAAACATGTTCTAAACTCTAAAGCGTGCTCTCCTCTAATTTGTTATCGTCTTGAGCTTATAACTAATAAATGTGAATTGATTAACTCAACTCATACACCTCTAATTCATGACAACTTTATGTTTCATTTTTTCCAATAAATTTTTTAAAACTTGAACTTAAAGAAAATTGACAAATTGTTTAATTTTAAACTTGCATTTTAAAGAGAATTGACATTAACAAACCCTAAATTCGATGATCCAACCCAACCCAATCCAAAAATATAAGGGTTGAGTTGAAAAAATGACCAACCCAAATTTTTGAGTTGGGTTGAGAATTGCCTTTAACCCAACCCAACTCAACCCATGTACACCCTTAATCAATGTTGTTGTACTATTATTTTTTCTCTACCTAATATTTGAAAGGTTAATTAGTAAGAAATAAGCAAATAAGGCTGTTAAGGAGTAAATTTTTTTTTTAAAGGAAATTGTCGAGGTTTGTGATATATCCTTATCTTTACTAGATGTAGCTCAGTAAGGAAAATCATTTATTTAATCAATTTATTTGTTTTAAATTAACTTAAAGTAGTGCATGCAATGTACACAAACCTATTTGCTTAAGAAATGGTTATAAATGAAGATTAAATAGTTGGTTGTGTCACTTTTTCCACTTCATTTCTTCTATAACATTTTTGTATATCAAATAAACTTAAGTAGTTACAAAATGTAATTACAAATAAATAAAAAAATTTATGTATATTATTCAATGTTTTAAATTCTATTAATTACCAATTTTATAAGCACAAAACTAATAAATATTATCTTCTCAAATTCTATAACCACACAAAAGTAAATGACCAAAGTATACGCATCTTCATTTCTTATAAATAGTTACAAGCTTTTGGTAAGAAAAATGACTATGTTTTATTGAAAATGTTTGAGGTATATGCAAATCTTTGATTTACATCTTTGTTATTTTATTTTATTTTATATATTTTTTTTCGTTTTAACGTACTTTTACATCATTATTTTATTTTAAGAATTTGTTGCATTCTATAATATTTGCAATGTTATATTGTAAAATACTTTTTTTCGTTTTGACTTTCTTTACATCTTTGTTTAATTTTGTAGATTTCATTGCATTTGCAATGTCGTATTTTAATATTATTTGAGTCTCATTTTAGATTTATAATAATATAATAATTGTATATTTTAATATCATTCAATCTACTATTAATTCTACATTGTTCTAAAATTGTAGGTTGTATGAGACTATCCTTGATATGAGATTTGAAATCTTTACCATACCCTTGAGAAATTTGAAAGTAGGAAATATTGTTAATTAATGGTTTTATAATTATTATCATCTTCTACTATAAAATGTGGGTTCATTATCAATCCTTCTAAAAAAACATTCATGTATTTTTTTTTTTTTTTTTTTTAATTTTTCACTAGAATAAATCATTGGTGTATTTCAAAATATTGATATCACATGAAATACATTTGTTGAACAATATCTCGAACATGTTTTATTATATTATCTTACCACACTTAGTATTTATTTGCTTATTGTAAATTGTATACAAATATTTGTTCATATATCATTTCTATCCTTTGTATAAATTCACAATTTTTTTTAGAAATGAAGGTTGGAGAATGAGACAAAAGAAAAATCATATAATCACATCATACTTCATATTACCTTAAAGTGTGGTTTAAGAGAAAAATCATTTTTAGACGATTTTATCCCTAAGTCACACTTTAAATTACAAATATGTCACTAAACTTTTTTTTTATTACTTAAAAAAACTACAAACACACTTATTTTTTTTTTCATACGTTTTAGATTATTAAATGAATGAGATTTTTTTTATTACTTAAAAAAAACTAAAACCCACTTATCTTTTTTTATACGTTTTTAGATTATTAAATGAATGAGATTATTATTATTATTGTTTTGGCCGAAAAGTAATAAGTAATTTGGTAATAGACGTTTGAACGTGCGTTTTAGAAAAATTAAATTATATTTTTTTCTAATTGACATTTTAAAAATGGTTTTTATTAAATAATTAAATTATTTAGGTTTTTTTTTTAGAATAATTAATTTATTTAAGTAATAACTAACATTATCATATTAATTTATAATTAAGTACAATAAAGGTATAAAAAACTCACAAATTGGAATGTAAAAGGTTTTCTTTAAATGTTTTATGTATATAATAAAGATATAATAAAAGTTTTTAAATTTATAATTTAATGTTTAAGAATGTAAAGAATTTTATAACTCTCCATTTATACTTATAAAAATAAGATTTTTTTCATCATTCTTTCCATACCTCATATCTCCATCTTTTGTTATTTTCTCCTACATTTTGGTAATCAAATATTCTTCGATCTTCATATTAACTTAAGAGGTTGAGTATTATATTTCATTTAACTTTTTTTAGATGACCGTCATCTAGAGTTTCTAACAAAAAATAAGTTGAGTTTTTTTTTCTTCATTATCCATCTTTTTTTAAAAATTTTATTATATCTATATTTTTCTTATTATTTTTTCAAATTTTTTAATGATATAGTTTATTATTGGAGAGCAATGTTGTTTAACAATCTTTAACGAAAAGATAGATATAGCTTTTTGAATAATTATATAATACAAGTACAATAATATACATTCAAAAGAATATATTTACATATTGTTGTTTATTATAATTATTGATTTTGTATCTAAAGATGTTATTAACTTAGGATGGCGATATTTTATTGTGTATACAATAGATGCGTATATTGAATCAATGTATTGAATTGAGTTTGGAACTTTTTTCACCATTTTGTTTTCCAACATTTGAATCTACATATTTTATATGTATTTGTCCTTAATTCATTGTTCTCAAAGATTCTCTTCCTTGATTCCAAGGATCGAACCACCGTGGAGTGGAAATGGACTTATACCAAACCAGATAACCAATCATGCCACCGATACATTCGGTAAAACATCTCAAGATGTTGATGTTTAATTAAATTTACAAGGCATTAATATGTGTTGATCAATACATTAGGTTTGAAACATCCCTCACCATTTCTTCTCAACTATTTGAATCCAATAATTATTGTTTTTAAGGGTTCTTTTCAATTTTCAAAACATTTCAAGATGTTGGTGTTTTATTAAATTTACAAAGAATACATATGCAAAATCAATATATTGAGTTCGATTTTAAAAAATCATGAACTTAAAAGTTAAAGGTTGATCCATACAATAAAAAGTTTAAAACTAAGAGGTCAAATGTAAATTATACTTTACTAAATTAATTAATTATCAATAAGAAATTAAAATTTTAAAATTAAAATGTTGTAATACAAAATACTTTACCATTTTAATTCTCAAACATAAATAATTATTTTAATTATAATAAGTAACTTGAATTATAATGAAATATAAAATTATGTTTATTGAATTTGAAAATTCTATTATATAACAAATAAAAAAGTTAACAATAATTAGATTTTTTGTTTTGAGTTTAACTACTATTTAGATTTTTTAGTAAACAAAAACATCTTTACAAACCAACAAGAGCAATAATGCAATGATACCAATGTGTTCCATGATAAAAAAAAGTCATGAATGTGATGATTGACACTCACTTCATTGTTGAACTTAAAAAACGTAGCTATATAAATAATAATAATAATAATAATAAATAAATAAATAAACAAACATAATAATTACATAAGTGTGTTTGTGTGTCAATGAATCAAAATATAATGATTCAAAACTATCGCCTTTAATTTTTTTTAAATTCAAGAGAAATTATTTTTGTAAATATAAGAGTAAAAACTTTTTTTATATATTTTAAATTAACTTATTATCATTTACAATTTTTAATGCTTTATACTATTTCAAATGGTGGTTTATATTACCGCCGTTACTACTTTTTGTTTTTAATCTATAAGATATAACCCTAATCGTTCTTCTCGGATCGCTCCAGTACGATGGATCTAGAGGGTCCGCCAGAGGAAATGCAATTGTTTATTTTAAAAACTCATGTAATCTAAATAATATTAATTATTAAATGACTTTTTACGTTCTTACTTAACTTATCTTTAAAGTTATTGTTTTTAAAATTGACGAGTTTATATTTAATTATTTTTAATGATTAAATTTCAAAATTTTTGTCATCTTTATTTTCTACCACTATATAAAATTTTCTTCAACATTTTTTACAAACATTTGAGTTTTCTTTTTTATTTAAGTTTACTTTTCTTCTCTTATTTAATGTCTTAATTTATAGGTATTTTTTATATTAAATTCTCTTAAAAATATATATATATATATCAAGTTTATCTTTTTTAAATATATTTATTGACTTATGCGTTAAAATCGTATTTTACAAATTATAATCTATTTTATACCATTTTACCATCTTAAAAAGGTTGGAACTTAAAAAATTGTTTTGGATGAATTTTTTTATGTTAATTATTTAATTCCAAATAGCTTCCTAATTTAATTATTATTTTATCGATATTGTATTATATAAGTGGCTATAACTAGTAAGTAATCTAATATTAAAAAAAAAAAGAAAAAAGAATTAGTAGCTTTGTTGAAGACAAAAAGTTGAGAGGGGTTGATTTATATTTTTTTAACTTATTTATATTATTGAATATGAAAAATAACTAATGTGATAATTATATTTTTTTTAATGGTTTAATTCACTATTTCTCTAATTTATTTTATTTTATTTATTTTTTTTACAATATTCTAATAAAAATTTTAAACTCCATTCACATTAATTATTATTTACATTTTCCAACAAAATTTTCAAACTTAACATTATTATAAAAATTAATCAAATTATATGACACGTACCACGCGTATAAATTTTCTAGTTATTTAAAAAGGGAAGGACAATTGAAACCAACACATCAATTGGAATTTAACTATTTATGATTGGCGTTTAAAATTCAATTATTTTCTGCCCTTTTTTTTCTTTTTTTTTTTTTATAATATATA
>JBBMKA010006436.1:0-10284 GCA_037833695.1 Sechiopsis laciniata | reverse complement strand
CTGAGTTACACTTAGCTTAAGTTGACTTTGAATTAATTACGAAATATTATATTAGCACCAGAATCGCAACCCATCAAATGTCTAGTAACTAATTCAAAGTCAACCTATGCTAAGTGTAACTCAGAATCACTTATGGGTAAGTATACGCGATCGGATATTGCAGCAAGTAATAAGTATATAAATTTTATCAATCCCACAGAGATTGATGTTTAGAGCTAAAATTATTAGGATAAGAGTTATGCATAAAAGTAAAGCATGATTTGGATAAGTTGTTGTGATTTTTTTTGAAAATGAATGCAAAAATAAATATGATGCTAAGACTAAAATATGATGCAAAAATAAATATGATGCAATGAGAATTGATAACTAACAGTCCTAGAAGATACTAAGCGCGCGGACTAGTCAACGAGATTCTTGCTTCCCTAACAAATAAGTACTTTCGTACTTAATGATTTATGGCAGAGCCAACTTCTGCTGCGAACTCCATACTAATGATAGGGCAATGCAAGCAGTTAGTAAGGTTATTCTTAACACTTTGAACGGGGAAAAGACTTCCACACAACCTAACGTAGCATACTGGGTCAACATGCGGTTCCTTCTTCCAAACTTACCGTAAGGTACATGCGTGGGTAGCTTATCGATGCATATATATATATAATAGCATGCAGCAGTGTAAAACTCAATGACCTACGCTCCTAGCATTTTCTATTCATGAACAGTTAACAAAAACTCCTACAGGGCAAGCATAGAAATAAACATAAGATAGAGATTAAATCAGACGATTTAATTGCAACTACAAAATGTTTATAGCTACAAGCTACTACTAATAAAATAGTAAATGGAATTGATGCGGTTGTGAAGTGTGTAGTCCCCTTGTCATCAGTTTCTACGAACATTGCCAGTGCTTCTTCTTGAGAATTGGCTCAGATTCTTAGATCAGATTTAGCCATCTGACCAGCTCTCTCGACTTAATCAATCCTACGGATATTTATAATGTTGAATTACTTGGTCGAAAAGTTCGAATGAGTGGGAAAATCATCATTAATGCAGATATCTTGATATCTGCTGGAATTTCTTGATTTACGTCGTCTTTTATTACCACCTTGAATTTCTACTTTGTTTCCTTGTTGACGTAATGTACCGAATGCAACTGCCATGTCAACGTGTGAATCCTCAGTGAGTGTTACCATTCACATTTCTTAACCCCTCCAACGTACCTTTTGGCATATTCCAGCATTATACCAAATTTGAACGCAGACTATTCAATATTTATGCTTTTTTTCGCAATACTGCGCTTTCGATGCTGAATTATGAATGTATGTTGATTACTATGATTTTCATCGCATTTCTTCTATTAGCGCTCGCTTTTCCCCTTTATTTCTAGAATAATGCAAACTAAAACAGCCTAAAACATACTCTATTTGAGAGCTATCAGACGTTACGGTCTTGATTAATAAAAATCTGGATGAAAAATTTAGGTGTTCGAGTGAGGCTGCTAGAATTAAGAAAAAAAAGGAGATACTGAGAACATTTGGGTCAAAGAAACATAAACAGAGAAATTCTAGTTTCAACAGGTAAAAACTAAGATGTCAGTTTGTCCACGTGCAGGTTGCATGATGTTTTTTCAGGGGTTTAATGAAGTTAAATTCTTCGTTCGGTCAAAGCTGTAATAGCCTGAACACTTGTTGGATCCTGAGTCTAGTGGCCAAGTTGCGCTTTTGCAACAAATAAGAAAAGATGATCAATCTAATTCTCTGAATGTAGGTTTCCTTATGATTGAAATCCTTGGGTAGTCATAGCCACTTGGTGGGACTCGACACATGGACATCTTAAAATAGAAAGTCTGGATGTTTAAAGGTCACATAAGAGTTATTTGCGGTAGAACTTTAGTTTATTTGTGGACACGTTCGACGTCATTCCATGGACATTGTGGTAGTCATAGTTCTACGCCGACTTTTAATCTCATCCTAAGAATGTGTCTTTTGTTTCGTTGTTGAGATTGCAGCTAATGGTTTTCAACAAAAAAGAAAATTAGGTATCAGTGATTCCAACTTTCTTAAAATAAGGGAGCCTTGAGAAAAGGTATGGTTGGAGCCTAAACTCCAAAGATTTCTACAACCAAGGATGAAAGCTGATTGTTTGAGAACTAGGGAATACTTATCATCTTTGCCTAAAGTTGATAGTCTCGATGATAGTGTTAACTCTGTGGATGTGGTCAAAAACATTGCAGACATATTCCCTAAAGAACTTTTGGGATTGAATCGGTAAAAGACTTCGCGTACAAGCTATCACACTATGAACAATGATTCCAGCAGGAGCAATGATGTTAAAAGGCTCAGTTGCAAGACATGTTGGTTAAGGACTCTTTTGACCAAGTGCATCTCTAAGGTACCTAGTTTTGTGAGAAAGCACTATTCGATGCGGCGTGTATTGATTATGGTGAAATGTTTGTAGTAACTGTCGAAAGAACTCATGTTTGTAGTGTTGGTATTCGTTGTCCCAAAAGGAAGCCGAATGAAGGTTTTACTCAATGTTGAATAAGGTTTATTTTAGTGGTTGTTTTACTATTGAAGGTTCGTTAGGAAGCCAAATGAAGGTTACCTCGTCCTCTAAAGTAGAGTTGTTATCCAAGGACTAAAACCTTGTGGAGTATGTGAGTTCAAGATTGTAGTCATTGTTAGAAGAGTGTTTGAATTTTTTTTTTTTTTAAAAAAAAAGAGCGATGCAGTTATTAACAAGGTAGCTCAACAAATTGGGTTTCTATTTCCTTTGAAATGTTTTAGTTGGATATCTTCACAATTGTAGAATTGAAAGCAACTTTGGGTATTCTCATGACAATACTTTTGGATAAGGAAGCCATGCCTCATTTTATTGGTTTTTTTTTACTCGTGATTGGTTCCTCGTTGCGTTAGGGAAATGGAAATGTGTTACGTAACGGCCATTAGGCCAAATGTTTTGACGATTTTCGATTTTGGCCATAGGGCCTTAAGTTGTGATTAGAGGAGTGCGTTTCTCTGAATGAGTGTTTGATATGAGGAATGAAGCATAGAACGAAGTGGCAAGTGGTTTTTTTTTCCTGGGAGAAAGTTTGAAGTTGTTAAGCCTAAATGAGCTTCGTCCAACCCTTAATTGTAAGGTTAGATCTCATTGAAAGAGTTGATAGAACTTCAAGATTTTTAGGAAGTCTAATAATGTTTTGAAGGCCATTCCCTGGCTAGGTTCTCCGTTTGGAGGTAGAGTATGGTAGCAGGAATGGAATTGACGTTGTGTTCTTCGTAAAATGTTTGTGGTGTGATCGCCGTCGTGGGAGTTTGACGTTAGGAGTCAGCTCAGTGACCTTAGACTCAAAGATCTATTCCAAGTTCAGGAAAACTTTGAGTAATAAGTTCAATAGAAGGAATGAACATTGTAAATCAAGATCGATTAATGATTTAACAGTTGATTTGCTTGCAACAATTTTTCATTTGGGGCTTAAGTCATTGACATTGAGGGATCCATTCAATGGAGTTTCAGGCAGATTGGAGATCATGGGGAACTCAGTGGCATTGTTTTGTCGTGAAGGTTAATGACTCTAAGGGCAGAACTAACCGCTTTAAGGATCAAGAGTTAAGTGATCATAATTTGAAACTACAAGTCTCGTACATTTCGTGGTAATCGAATAGTTTTGGCTGCCTCTCGGGAGTGATGTAACTGGTTCTTTTTTTGGATCTCCCTTATTAAGCTATAAGTGTTGAGGTTGTTGAAGAGTTTTGTATTGTGAGGTTGAAACTCTCAAGGTTAAAAAAGTCACTCAGATGCAAAGAGGTCTGAGGTTTGAAAAGAAAAGGTAATTTAAGCCAGTTTGTGTGGTTTTACGCGATTGATTAACAGTCAGTTCAATCCAATGAGGAATTGAACTTCGCAAGAAGAGCCTGTGCAAATCTTGAGTATACTTGAAAGGTTTTGCGCCATTGAGAATTTTCTTTTTGTGCTTGAGGTGCTTTGGTAAAAGCATGTCGATTATAGAAGTGACTTGAGAACATGATAAGGACAGACATTCTAGTTTCATAGTTCGTTTAAGCTTTAATAAACTTTCGAGGATGAAAGTCTTTTAAAGGGGGGAGTAATGTGCAAACAGCCTAAAAGGGGTCTAAACCGAGAATTAATTTACTAAATTCCCTTAAGATAATTCCTTATAAATATTAATGTTGAGAGTTATGGGATCAATGTGTAGTTCTAAAAAAGATTTATATATAAATCTTTATCACTAACAAAACTTGAACCTAATTCTCCTAAAAGATAAGTATTAGACAAACCAACTCTACTATCAGTAGTTATTGGAGAAGTTGAGGCCAAACGAATATCAAATAGAATCATGGGGTTAGTTGTGAGGTTTCTTAAAAACTAAAGGACCTAATTGTAAATAACTAAGTCTTAAGCCCTATTTTATTCTCTTTCTCCTTGTGTCTGACAACAAGCGCCTTACTTTTTGAGAAATCGATGGAGTTTTCCTTTCTCTTGCAAAATCGTCCCAACCAATCTCCTCCTTTTCAATTTCTTTGTGTGGTCGTTCTAGCATCCTTTTGGTCGATCTTGGATGGGTTTTTGCCCTTCCTATGGAGTTTTCTCCTCCGATCGATAGTCAATGCTAGCGACAATCGAGTTTTGACTAAACCCTTACATGTTGTTGTATTGACCGAGCGTTCACTGTGAATGACTTGGGTGAGATGACGTGAGCTTCGTTTTGGGGTTTTGTGTTGGTTCGATTGAAGGGTGTGTTGTTTTGTTTTAAGCTAAAACTTTAAGCTGAGTTTTTCTATGGAGTTGTTTTGATGAGAAGAGAATATGCGAATTTAAGTATCATTTCTAGTTTTATTCGAAAGGACCCTAACCCTTGCAAGTTGATGTTTTTTAGAGGATAGAAGTAAAGTGTTGGAGCTGTTGCTATCAAGTTGACTAAAACATGTTACATGAGTTTTGATTGAAGCTTTGGTCGTGAGTCTTGGAAGCTTCTAACTTAGGTTTTGGCTTCATGTTCTCTTTCGTAAGCTTGCTATCGAGTTCTGTCTTTGGGCTTGAATGGAACTGCTAGCTAAAGCTTGGAAAGTTTCAAGCTCGAATAAATTTCAGGTATTAGGAAGTGGTCGAGAGTTTCATAGTCTAGTTGGACTTGAGGCTAGCCGATTCAGGTTAGGTAAGTGAGAGTGGTAACTATGAACCTTTAGCTACCTGTTGTTTAAAGTTATTTCTTGAATGGCTCTAATTATTTTTATTGCTTGCTCATAGGTTTTAGAGTTTAGCTTAGGGTATGCTATTAGACTCGAGCCTCATTTTCGGTTGAGCCTAGTTGAGCCAACTGTAAGGGACCCTAATCGGGATGGTTTGTTCGTTGTATGATTGATTCAAAAAAATTTCTAGTGATAACTGTATGCTGAATAGATTCTAGCATATGTTGCATGCTTATATCTTGAATGTCTTGCCTGAATTTGTATTATGTGTTGATTAGACTCTAGAAATCGAAGCATGTTTATAACCCTGGTTGTAATGTAGGAACTTGAATGATAACATGGCCTGGCCTAGTTGTATATAGGTTCTTTAAATGCTTGATTATGTGTTGGCTATTGAACTGAATCATGATTGCTCGAGCATGTTGGTTGATTGTTGACTTGAATAAATAATGCTTATGCTCGTTTGATGTGCACTTTACATATTCTTATGGCGCATAATTCATGTTCTAGTTGCTATCTTGTATTTTGGGTATTCTGATTAAATGTTAGTATAATATACCTGTTAGCATGTCGTTGAAATTTCATGTTCATGTTTGTTGGTTTTAGAGGAAAACATGTACTTCTGAATGCCTAGGCTTGTCTTTTCTACCATAGATGGGTTGCATTAGATCATAGGATCTATTTGCTTATGTGACCCATCGGGGTCTCCTTTCTGCTATTAGGGTGGCTCTGTTTGCTTACGTGACACGTTAGGGGGTGATCTATAGGGGTGTAGGGCTGGACGCGTCTGACGCTTTCCTGATGGATAAAGGTTACCTATGCCAAGTCCTTGAGTGCAGACTATCGACCCAAAGTGTGGTGATATTGACCATAGGGTCGATAGTCTGCACTCAAGGACTTGGCATAGGCTGAGAACCTGGTCGTCCATACGTGTAACCTAGACGAGTGACTTAGGATGCGTAGGGTGCAGTAGTGGAAATCTGGCATAGGCTGGTTGTTCCCTACTACTACAGTCATTGTGGGAACCTACTAGGCAGTGAGCAGTCGAATTTTCTTTGGCATAAGTGAGCGCTGCGCTAGTTGGTTGGACCGTTCTTGGCTTGGCATAGTGTGTGGAACCTGATTTGTTCTTGTTATCCCCACCCTGTCGGAAGGACCTGGGATAGCCTAGGCGACTGCAGTGGTTAGACCCTTGCATCTAGACACTCTACCTTATCTGGGAGAGTTCAAATAGTGGCCTCTTCGGGTTTCACGACATTGGTTAGTGAGACTCCTCTTTGGGTACTGTCAACGGCCATCGGGCTCAGCGATGTGATTGCCCAAGAGTTGGGATGCATTCCCTTCCATTTGTACATATTATTCAAAGACTTTTTTATAATGCTGACTTGTTCTACATACTGTGTGCATCTCGTGCAGGATTTCTTACTGAGTTTTTATTAAAACTCACCCTTCATTTTATGTTGAGTTGTGGATTCAATCCACAGTTTGCAAGTAAGCACCAGAATGGATGACTGAGGTAGTTGAGGATAGACCTGAGAGACGAGTCTGTTGGGTCTTTGTCTTATTCGTTTTATTTTTAATCATGTTACATGTTGTTCAACATAAACTGTTTATAATTTTTTCCTTTAAAGTGTTTTAGTTTTCAACCGAGAACTCGTGATTTAGATTATTTTATCTACCTGGATGGAATTATTTGTTTGGATTGAAAGCTGTTGGTTATTATTTGAAATGTATTTTTCAATGTCCAAGTTCTGTTTTCTAGGTGTGGGTTTACCATATTTTAGGAGAAACTCTGTCGAAATTTTTACGATTTCTCATGCATGTTAGTAACCTCCGTGGTATAACCTTACGGTTATGCCAGGTCGTTACACGATTGGAAGCGTAACTAATGAGGTGATGACTGAGACTTTTAATGCGTCTTCTGAAGTTTTTTATGGTGTTTTAAATTCTTCTTCATGTCTGATTGTGAGACCCGTTAATTTTGTGAAAGACTTGGTTGACCTTCTGGAAAGGTTTTTAATGGTAGGCACGTTTCTTGCCAAACCTCAGAGGACGTTGTCAAGACTTTCTTGGGGGAAGATTTTATTCATTTTTTCTCCCCTGAAATTTTCTTGGATAAAAATCAAGCTGGCGACAACAAAAATAAATTTTTATGGAGGTTTGTTCTAATTTGTCAAATGTTGGGCTGCCAAAGGAATTTAAAAAGTGGTCCTATTTGGCTTCTTCGTCTTGAGGTAGTAAGATGGTGCACTAAGAGTTTGATGATTAGAAGGGTGTAGCCAAGAGATTTTTTTACGCAGTTTGTTAGAATGTTGAGGTTCTTTGGAAGAGGATGTTCTTCGGATAGACGGTAAAAAATCTTACCTAACATTTTCTGATGTTGTTTCTATTCTGTTAAGGGACGAAAAACCTACTCGGATCTCCACATTGATATGATAGTCCACTTTGGGCATAAGCCTTCATGGCTTTGTTTTTTGTTTTACTCAAAAGGTCTCATACCAATGGAGATGTTTGTCTTTTCTTATAAACCCAAGATCTACTCCTTATTTAACGAATGTGGGATTCTACAACACTTTGTTTGTATTCCCAACAATCCTCTTCTCAAACAAAGTACCGCATGCGAGCCTTTTTTATAGTAATTTTTTGAATTACACATGAGCACGTCTTTACTCAAATCACGAATTCTTATGAATTACACTTGAGCAAACCGTAAAGCCTAACCACGGATCCACTCGATTTATGTTTTAGTGCACAATAGCCACTGAGGTAACTATTTCAGAAGTAATCCTCACTTGAGCACTTGTTTTAGAAGCACGCCCACACCGGAGTACACAGATGCTCAATCATGAGCCCATATAAAAGCACTCCCACTGGAACACACATAAGGCGTCTCAACCATAGATTTTCATCATGACTATTTCAAAGTCCATATTGAGGCTCACAAATCTTTGTTTCATACTCGAGATTCTTTTGATATGGCTAAGTCAGGAGAACAACTCTGATACCACTTGATAAGGAATGACAAACTTACCCGGATCTCTACATTGGTATGATATTGTCCACTTTTGGCCTAAGCCCTAAGGGCTTTGCTTTTGGGCATCTCCCAAAAGACCTCATACCAATGGAGATGTTTGTCTTTCCTTATAAACTCAAGATCTACTACTTATTTAACCAATGTAGGATTCTACAACAGTTTGTTTGTATTCCCAACATGTTCCTTATTTTTTGTCGATGAACACTGATGATGAGGGTTGCTTAGCATTATGAAAATAATTTTTTTTGAAATGTTTGAGGTTTGGGCAATTCTTGGGCATTCCAAAATTTGTGGAAACTGGTTTCACTTTCTAAGCTTGATGTTTTTTTTTTTTAATTTCAGAAAAAAAATATGGTAATAAACATGCTCAAGTTGTTAAGGTGCAGTTAGGTTTTGATAATGTGGATTGTATTAGAAAGATTGGTGGCCTATACATTTTTTTGGAATAATGAAATAAACGTCTCTACAACCAATTTTGATTGATGTTATGATTTTGATGGATGAGGATAGTTGAAAGTTGACAGAATTTTATAGAGATCCTAAAACTGTGATGAGATAGTATTTGTTGGACCTTTTGTAATATATTTCCAATCACTCGGGTGTTCCATGGTTAGTGGCACGAGTTTTCAATGAAATTTTATGTGGTAATGAAAAAGGGGGTGGTTGTGGTAGGCCCCAAGTGCAAATGGACGTTTTTCGAGAGGCCGTGTCTCATTACAATTTATTGAATATGGGATTTTGGGGCAAATTGATTACCTGGTTTCACTATTTAAATATTAAAATTGTACTCAAAGAACAGTTGCATCGCGCATTCAGCAATGAGTCGCTCTGGGAATTGTTCCTTCATTCAGTTGTTCGTCATTTGGAGTTATGTAGTTCAGATCATTGCCTATTTAAGCTTTTTCTAAAGAAGTCTTCGCTTTTATAAATAAGAGGGGGCACAATATTTTCGCTTTGAAGAGGTGTGGATGGGTCAGGATGGCTGTGATGAAGTTATAAAGAGAATTTGGGGGATTCGTGGGGGCAAATAGGGCTTGTTGGGAAACTCTATCATTGTGCCTCTACTCTATCTTGATGAGGGTTCGATAAGAAATAAGATTATCATTTTAAATAAGGAACTATTGGAACTAACACCAATACGACAGTTCATAAACAGAATTTGAAAAACCTTCTATTGGAGGATAAGATTTATTGGCGTCAACGCTAAGGGTGGATTGGCTTAAATGAGAGGATAGGAACTCCAAATGGTTCCATCCTTGTGCTACTAAACAAAAGAAAGCCAATGTTATTTGTTGTTTAAAGGTCGAATGATGGTAGTTGGATGGTTTTAAATGAGGAAATTGAGAAAGAGATTTGTTGTTATTTTGCAACAATGTTTTCTTCTAACGGTGCTCTTAATAATGAGGCATATGCAGATTTTTTCGATAAGGTACACAACTCTTTTTCTTCTTCTTCTTCTTCCGTCTCTAGTATGTCTTCATTGTTTTCCGAGGACGACGTTTTGGTTGCACTTAAGCATATGTGGTCCTCAAAATCGGTTGGAGTTGATGAGTTTACTCTTCTCTTTTTTAAAAAATACTGGTCTATTATTAGTCAGGATGTTTTGATTTTTTTTTATTATTTTTAATCCCGAGGGTTCTGTGGAGGGTATTAATATTACAACTATAACCTTTATCTCTTAAAATAAAGTCGGCTCAGATGCTGAATGATTTTAGACGAAATCAGCCTTTGTAATGTTGTGTATAAGCTTATTTCCAAAACTATAGCTAATCGGCTTCTCAAGTATGTTAAGGATATTATCTCTCCTTGCCAAAGTGCCTTTATGATTGGGTTGTGATATGGATTAGAATGTGACCCAACATTTTACCTTCAAGCTACTTAGAAGGGATCTTCATTTACTTGTGAATAGTTACAAAATCATGAAGAATGGTTACAAAACCATCAATTTTTGGATTTATGGCTATTAACATGTAATTTTAGGTTTAAACTTTTCATTTATGTATTTTTAGGTTATATTTTGCAAAAGGGTCATTATGGTAACTA
>JBBMKA010006435.1:0-10284 GCA_037833695.1 Sechiopsis laciniata | reverse complement strand
AAGCGCTGCACAAGCCACGTCACTATTCTGCCTTTTAACATTTTATTTAAATTGTGTGTTTGGAATTTAGCGAACAAATGTCCACGGGGCGGGCGGGCCTGGGAATGCCTTTCCTATCCCCGTTCCCGCCACCAAAATCAATCACCGTCCCTACAAAATTCATCATTGTTTTTCGTGGGGATCAAGGCAAGGAGTCCCCACGAGTAATTGGCGGGCATCGGGTTCCTTGCGAGAATTTTAGCCCGTTTATTTTTTTTCTTTTTTCTTTTTATATTGTTTAAAATTTTTAATAATAATTTCAAATTCTTTAAAAATAACTATCACTTTTCAACTATATCCTTAATTTTTATGGAAAAATATTTATTTGAATAAATAATTTAACCATCAATTTTTTTATATCTAAAAATTAAAGAGTAAAATGGGTGAAAAAATAATTTTTTTTTTAGAAAAAAAATTGTAAACGAGGTGAAGTCGGAAAAATAGGAATTGGAATACATTCCCCGTCCTCCGCCCCGTTTAGCCAACGATGATTTTTTTGTCCCTGTCTCGTTTCCTGCCTAAATGGGGATTCAACTTTGCTCTTATAGCGTGATGCTTGTTCTTTGTGTCTAGTGTTCGCCAACCAATTTTACACTACAATATTTAATTGTCATTAGCCAATAGATTTAACTTATAATTTTTTTGCACTTTCAAGACCAACATTTAGCTAGGCCCATTAGGGCTAATTTGAATTGTTAATGTCGATATATGCTTTGAACTGTTTGATACTTCACAATTACTTGGTCGGGATCCCATGAGTGAGGCCCATAGTGGGAGCTCAAGGGCAACCCCTAAAACTTAAACAAAATATGTAATTAGGTTTCTATTTCTGTATTTGGGCTTTTATGTAATTGAACCTATTTTGTAATAGAGATTTATGAGAGTCCACCATATAAATTCTCTTGAAACCCTAGCTCTAGTTGATTGGTATTATATATTCGCAATCTCCTTAATAAAAGTGTTCTTTTCTCTGTCTGTGGATGACGTAGCTAATTAACATGCCGTTGCTGAATCACGTAAACTCTGTATGTCTTTCTCTTATATTTTTTTGTTTTTATTGATTGTTGAATGCCGTTTTTATAACTGTTAACCATATTTGCAAGTCGATTGATTTAGGGAGAGGTTGTTATTTTACTTATCCTATGAGCTAGATTTTAATTAGGTTGCGCTTGTCTCTAGCCCAAAGAGCTTGCCCTTTACCTAGAGTTGTCGGTCTCGAGGATTTCATTGGAAAAGTGAGAAATGGCTTCACAATCTTGATACGAAATGTGAATTATTTCTTTCATTGTCAATTGATTTTGAGATAAAACTATACCTAATTTAATATGATATAGAATATATGAGTATTCAATCCAATAAAAATTGAAAATGATATTCGATTCAAGATTGATAAATTCAACAAGACACTATCTTGAAGTGGCATGTTGAAAATCTACAATAAATAGTGTTTTTTCCTACTGCCCAAATATGGATTGATTCAAAAAATTTATGGAAATTCAGAAAATAATTATAAATATAATCATTAAAAAAAAAATTAACAACCATAGTCATTGGTATTAATAGTCCATAATACTCTATGAATAAGTATTTATAATAAATTATTAATTATTTGGTGATAATCTAGTTTAACACTATGTCACAGGTTCGATGTCAAGAATCAATATTTGACTCTTATTTATTTGAGAGCAGTAATTCCATTTCCATTTTGTGGGATTAGTGGTCCACCTCCCATAATTTATACTAAAAAAATAGTATTAATCTAGTACAATCTCCCAAAATTTATCTAATCCAACCCAACTGAAACTATAAACATTCTTAAATTGCTTGAATAAAATAGAACAGATTTGTCATTAAATAATTATACGTACGTTGAAGATAGCTCACAATAAGCATTAACAATTTCTTAATCCACCAAAGTTATTATTTTCCAGTTTTTTTGACACACATACAAAACATCGTCAATAACGACAACAAAAAAACAAACAAACTAACATATTTTGTTACGAAACCACAAGGTTCAATCCTTAATACATTTACTCAAAAAAAAAAAAAAAAAAAAAAAAAAAATCCTTAATATATCAATTATATATTTAGCTGGCAAGGTTAGCCTTAATACTCTCAATAACATCCGCATCAGTCTTAAAGGCCTTAGCAAGAACCTCATCACCAATCCCACTGCTAAACAATGCGAGCGGCAGCGACACCGTGCCGGGGTTGGCGCTGGCAAAGGCAGCGACCGCGGTGGCAGAGATTACAGGGTCAGCATTCAACTGAAAATGAACCATCCCTTTGGGGAACAAAAAAACATCCCCAACCTGAAGCGTCTGGTTGAAGAGCTTGTTGGTAGAATCGACAAAGCCGACCTGCAGGGTTCCGCTGAGCACGAGGAGGAGCTCGGCAGAGCGGGGGTGGACGTGGGGCGGGTTGAGGGAGCCAGCTGGGTACTGGACAAAGGCCATGGCGACGCTCTGGCCGAGGAGGGCCGGGAACTCGGCGGCGGTGGCTTTTGTGGGCTTGAAATTTGGAGGGAAGTTGGAGAAGGCTGAGCGAAGGCCGGTGAAGGTGAAGAAAGTGGTGTCTATGGTGGCGTTTGGTGGGTTTGCTAAGTAATCTACGGTCAGATCTGGGTCGGCGGCTTTGGCTGTTGAAATTATGGCTGATATGAAGAAGAGTAATGCTGAAGAAATTAGGGAAGCCATTGGTTTTGTTATATTTTTGGACTTTTTTTGTGGTTTTATAGGGAAATTTGTGGAGTTTATTCATGGCTTATTCTCAGCTCCAGCTGGTGGAGATTTTATTGTAGCATCCGTAACCAAGTTTTGTCATTAAAGAGAGAAATTATAAAAATATTTTGTTTTCATATCCAAAGGCTTTATAAGAGAGAAACATTTTTAATTTAATAAGTGTTGTTGGAAAATGATTTCACACCTTCATGTATAAGTTAATTTTGAAAGAAAATTTCATATTATCTAAGAAAAAAAAAAAAAAAAAAAAATATATATATATATATATTATATAATCAGTGATCATAAAATGCAAAAGATGCATCTTAAAAAATATATAGATATATTGAAAAGAGGTGTGGGCCTACCCGATTCCTCTAATTAATTTTTGGAAACTTGTTAGATTGGTCGAATCTAAAAAATACTTGTAAATATAATCAATTCTAAAAAAATTAACAAATATAATAATTGGATATTAACAAAAATAATGTGTTAATGAGTATTTATGATATGATATTAATGAATATTTATAATATAGTATTAAAGAGTACAAATATAAATACTTTAAGATTTGTCTATATTTGTAATTATTTTGTGAAAACAATCCATCCACTACAAGTATATACTTCCAACAACTTATGTGGATAATAATATGCCACATAAATAATGCAATTATATCAAAAGTGTTTTTTAAAAATTGACTAATGGAAAGAAATGATAAATTGAAGATTGACACATTATTATATGTATAAATGAGTGAGAATATATATAAGGTAATTCTCGAGAAGGTGGCAAGTTTTGCTCTTATGATAGAATTAATTCATGTTGTCAAAAAAATTTAGTGAATGTGTGTTTTATTGAGAACTTATTGTACAATGAAGTCGACAATTTTGTATGATCTTGACATAAGAAAAATTGTAAAAGCTACTATGATTCTATATTTATAAAGTATAGAATATTTTTAGAACAAGTTGTGAGATTTGAACGTACTAACTTTAGATTGAGAATATATGTAAATTACTGTTAGATTAAATCTATTTTGACATAAGACACATATTTTTTAATATAAAATGAATAGTTATTATGATTATATATGTTACTAGCTGAAATGAATAATTTGTCTAGCCTAGCTGGTGGGGTTCGGTGAACACGAAGATATATGAGATTTGAGTAGAAAGTGGGTGTTTGGACGGAGGTGTTTTGGAGGGATTCAATTTCGATGAGAATTGGGAAAGGGGATAAAGAACAGGAGCTGGCAGGCAGGCCTTGTTTGATTAATATCAAAAAAAAAAAAAAAAGAAATTCTGTCAATTAAGTAAAATTAATGACTTAATTAAGTGAAGCGGATTAAACTGATTAAAAAGAATTAAGTAAAATTAACGTAGGATAATGAAAGTTGAAATACTTTATTATTTATGAAATATTTTAAAAAATTTATCAAAATTAAAATAGGGATACTAGAATTTGCTAAATACAATAAATTATCTAAATTGTTCTTCTATGATAAATGGTCTGACCATAACACCATTTTAGAGTAGATTTTTTTAAAGAAAAATAAATTCAAAGAAATTAATTTATATGTTGGCGGACAAATTTATTTCCAAAATTCTCTTGACTACTAGAACCAATACAAAATAGTTATTTTTTTTAATATATAAATTAGTTTATTAAATTACGAGTATTGTATGCATGTATTTAATTTATTTATGATATAATTTTTAATCATCGTTTCAGTTCTTTTTTTAAAGATCAATTACAATCGATGGAGAAAGATTCGAACTTATTACCCCTTGCTCATAAAAATATACCAAATTAATTAAGTTATATTGTTTTTGACATAGTAGTGAGAAGTTGATGTATCATGTTTGATTTTTATTATTATTTTTTTAATTTTATTTTTATATCTATATGAACTGAATGTGATCGTTATTGACCAAGTTCATAATATGCTTACATAACTATTAGACTAATTTAGGATGGTTTGAAATAATTGTCTCTTATTTATATCCAGGTTGCATTTTTATTTCTTATTTCTGATGGCTAAATGTTGTACCTGTAATATACATCAAAGAAAGTTCATAAAAACTATTTAAAAATAAAAATTAAGAGGGGATTATTGAATGTAATTTTCAATTTTCAAAAAAAAAAAAATTTAAGTGCAATTTCAAAAAGTTAATTGAAGGATGAGTATAGTAAAAAGTTAACCCATATAAGTGTAGCATCATTATTAGTTGAGTATAGTAAAAAGTTAACCCATATAAGTGTAGCATCATTATTAGTTAAAACAATGATGGCACCATATTGAAACCATTGGGAGTGAGAAATCAAGACCTTTTTTCAAGAATTAATATGGATAGAATTCAAACTTTTAAAGTATACAAATGAAATTCACACAAAAATTGATTACATGAAAAAATACATTTAGGATTGATGGCACAATTAGGATGATAATAAAAAAAGAATGATAATAAAAATAAATAAAAATAAAAAACAACTTATAAGGGACAGGGATATAGCATATGCATATCTTAATGATATTCAACCACATAAACCAAGATTTTGGTTACAATCATACTCAATTAACAGCCCCACATGTTCTTCTAATTTCTCCATCAAAGCCAGTGAGAACTTGAATTCTTCCCATCTTGATCAAGGCTTGTCCAAACTTGGAGGCGAAGTCGAATCCGAACGCTGCCTTCAACACCAAGTCCTTCGTTAATGGATTCAAAGCGAGTTGTTGATCGATTTCCAGAATCCCTCTTTGTTGCAATATTTGCCTGTGAAATGATTGGTCGACGATGAAAGAACTCCTATAGTTTTGGTCGAGAAATACGACGTTGTCGTCGTTAAAACTTCGAGGACATTGGTTTCGCAGGTCGTTGAGAAACCAAAAATCGATGGTCGGGTCGGGTCTCCGTGTGTTCTTGTAATTGTAGAGGCGATCCTTGAAGAAGATGCATTGTGCTACACCAACAGTATGCCCGCCTATTTGTATTTCAAGGAAAAAAAATATTCAGTTAAGGTTCCATTTTGTTCTTTTTCTTTTTTAACCTATGCATGCTTAGTTAAAAAAATTATCGGATGAAATTAAAACTTTAGTTCCTGTATTTTTAATACTTTATGTTCAATTGGTCAGGATATAAAAGTTACCTTATTATTCTAATTAAATAATTGATTTTTATTGATTAGATATTCCATGGTTTATATAATTGCTGTAAAAAACAGAAGTTTATATATATAATTCAACTTACTCTAACCTCTTATCCTAAGCTTTTATATTGATTAATACTTTAACATTCTTTTATTTATATGACCGAGACGTCGGAATTTTGCTTCCCTAATATGTAAGACACCACTCGCTTGCTTATACTAAAAGGAGTGAAGACACAGTTAGAGACGTCTACAAATTAATGCATCTCAAAGAGAGAACATATATTAAACCCCTAGATTTTAACCAAGTGTATCACCTCTAGAGACCAATTTAACATAATTTTCAACAAAAAGTAAAAAAAAAAAAAAACTAAAAACATAATTAACCTAAATAATATACAATTTAAACACTTATGTTAGAATATTTCATATTATGTGATTTTTACGGAATGAGTGCGCAGTTGTGACTTTTATGTAGGACTTGTTGGTCCCCCTCCCCAATTTATATTTAAAAAAACTATTATGTGATTTTCTTTCATGTTTATTTCCTATATATACTAGGTGTATTATATTTTTTAATTCAACAATAATTAGATGTGGAACAAACACATAACATTTTGATCATAAACACACTTTTATGTTAACTAAATTATATTGTTGTTGATAAATTTATTTGTTTTTATTTTTAATATTAGGTGATGGTGATTTTCGAATTCATAACTTAGGGTGTATACCATACTATTAAAACTATACTCATTTTAACTCGTTGACAAGTTTAGGTCCTTAACCTTTTTTTCTTAACTAGTATTTAATGTTATTTTATTTATCGCCTAATTAAGTGTGGTGAGACTGAAATCCTAATTTTAAACGAACTCCATTATTCTCACCTTTTTTTTCTATGAATTTACAAGTCAAACTTCAAGCCAAGTCTTAAAAGAAAAAAAGTAGTTTCAATTTTCAAATATGTATAGAGTTGAAAAGTTGGCAACGAGGGTTACTGACCAAGAAGATAAACCATATCAGAAACAGAAAGGTTCCTTTTGGAGAAGGCTACAATGGAGTCTGGGACTGATATTGAAGGCCCTGGAAGATCGACATTATTGGCCGGTTTGAGGCCGTCTCTTCGTCCGGTTTCGACCGCGTACCGTTCTCCTCCGGCCCAATCGACAGCATCTCTAGTAGCCATGGCTATGATATCGGCACATGAGACAAGTCCAGGACATGCCCTCTCCACCGCAACCTTCACGGTATCGATCAGATCATACCCTCTCACGGTTAGGTTCGGAAGAGCTTCCTTCTCCGTGTTCTCTCCATTCAACAGGAGAGAAGCGTCACATCCCTTCACTTACAAAATTGATTTTAGATTTTTTTTTTTTTTATAGTTCGGAAAATTTGAACTTAGGATCTTTAAGTCGACTGTAAATGTCAATTATTGGTGAGTTTTTCTACTAAATTAAATTGTTAGGAGTGAAATTTAGTTAAGTTTAACTCACTCGAGACAAGCAAGGATATCCAACGAAAAAGTCTATTAACCAGAGAAAAAGTCTAAATTGACCTAAATTAGAATAATTCGATCTAGGTCGAAAGGAGGATAACCCACAAGAATGGGCTCGTAAGGACCCAACCCAAAAATGGGTTGATTAGGTAGTGCACCTCTTGTTCCTATTGGACGCCAAAGATTGTAGGAAAACAAGAGTAAAAAATCAACAATAGATTTATCAATATTAAATGAAGTGAAAATAATATAACAATGTTCAGCCCAGAAAAGCAATGGCCTAATAACCTAATTATTGTTGAACTAAAAAATTATTTATAATAATGTTCAAACATCTAACCTCTTGCATTGGGCGGGTGGTAACGGTCCCCAAAAAAATTCGAAATTAGGTATTTTGTCTACTTAAATAAGTCTACATTGTATTAAATACATATATCTTTGTTAGAGGGTGGCTCCCCAATTTTTTTTTAGTATACTTTTATAAATAAAACTATCATTATTATAGTTTGCATACAATTTTTGGCTTCCCATTTATTATTATTTAGGTCTGCCCGTGCCTCTTGGGTATGTTACCACAACTCAAATGATCAGATCCATGAGCTATAATACATTTATTTTTATTTTTATTTCTTTAGGTTAAAATATCATTTTAATCCAACTAAAAAAACATAAAATCTTACTCAAATGAAATTAGTTAAACAAAAATAACAACAATACATACTTACAAACATGTTTCTAAAAATTATAAAAGAACAAATCATTAAAAAAAAAAAAAAGGTTAACAACAAATTAATATTAAAGACCATTTTAAGACTATTAAAATGGAAGAGAGTCAACCCAAAAGTTTTAGCTAAGCCGAAATAATGTACATCTTGATAATTATAAGATTATAGTTCACATCTCCATTTTGATATGATTGAACTAAAACAAATATATAAGAAAAAGAAGTGCTACCGATACAAAGCAGTCGTGAAAGTGTAAACGAAGAAGAGCGGCGACGAGAGTTTGATCTTCTCGGAGTGCGTCAATGACAACACCTCTAACAATGGTGTTATAGGTGAATTTGAGCCTGAAATAATGGGTCGTCCCAGCTGGCTCGGACTCGTGGAGCGAGGCCCAAGACACTAAGAAGCCCACTCTTAGTTAAGAATGGACAATCGAGCCAAGTAGCGACGAGCCCATAAGGCCACACGAATTCCCGAACCGCCCACGAAGACGTTCAAGACAGCCCACGCAGGCGCCCAGGGTACTCAGGCCAGCCCGCGCAGGCGCCCAGGGTAACCATCTTATTTGTCATATATTAGTAGCAGTTTCTAAATAAGAGAAAAAAATGTACATGTTTACTATGTTAGTTATTGTCTTTGTAATAATTTAACATCGTTTACTTTTTATTTAGATTGTTTACATTTTTTTTACAAAATAACGAAGTATTCAAATCTTAAAGAAAAAGGAGTCATATTTTTCTCCAAAAATAGAAACAAAAGTTGTATTATATAATAAAGTAAACGCAAGTCATGTGCATACATTTAAATAAAACTATAGAACAAGTTTCACACATTTGGCAAACTCGCAAGTGCGATTTACGTGCATTAAAAATAGTAAGTAATTCTGAGCACCAATTAAAGCTTTCAATTTTTAATCCAAATTGTAAATTTATTTTTAGCAGTTCAATTTAAGATTCAAAATTTAAAATTATGTATAGCTAAGGAAGTTGAATATTTTAATCTTTCAACTTTAAGTTTGAGTCCAATGACTAATTATGTGTAGAATTCCAATCTCCAATTCTAATTATTATATAACTCAAGAAATAAATATTGAAAATTTAATTAGGTTTAATTTGGTCTTTATAAGGCTAAGAGTTTTAATTTTGTCTCTTACCCTTGAATTTACTTCGCAAATAGTTGCCCATTTCATTTATAAAATTATATTACTTAGTGTTAAACATCAACTCATTACTACGGTATCACAATATTTAAATTTAAAAAAAAAAACTATGTAATCACAAAATATGCCACATTAATTTAGTAACAGACGTAGAAACATTGTTTTGACATTATTGACAAAAAATAGTCTACATTTATATTTTTATAAATAAAATTAGAGGAACCAAATGAAAACTAGTTTGACATTTGTTTTTTTTTTTTATTTGATTGTTTTGCTTCCATCTTGATGGCATAGACACTTCAAATTTATATATATATAAGAAACTCCACATTAATATCAAAATCATTAAAAAAAAAAAAACTAAAATTAAATTAAACTGGTCAATCAAAACCTAAGTTAATAGATAATATACATTAATCAAACTAATCTCGCAATTATTGTATTAGTTGGAACTAAATTTCTAATATGTTGTTTTTTTTAAATAAAAATACTAATAGAATTCAAATGAATTATTTAATTACTTTTTGACAATTTTGTGACATTAAATGTGTTGAGTACAAATATAATAAAACATAGCTTTTGTATTCAATTATTTTAAAGGACAAGTATATTTTTAAATCTATATCTAACAGTTAATTAAGAAACAATTACATTAGTTAAAAGAAGCACATTTTTAGTATCATACATGAGTTTGATAAGTTTGAATTAATAAAAAAAAAAAAAAAAAAACATTTTTCATCTTTAAATAATTTCTCCAAAACCTCGACTCTAGTCCAAGGTCGTGGTGCTGTGTAATGCACGCGCGAACGAGTGAATGTTTCGTAAAAGGGAAGCGCGTGAGAATTACGATGACTGGAAAGAGAAAGGCTCGTGGCTGATGACCGATAAGGAACGGTCACCAATCTGAAGGCTCTGTTTGCTTGTGCCGGTAAAGCCACAAAAAAAAAAAAAAAAAAAAAAAAAAAAAAAAAAAAAAACCACCCCCCCCCCCTC
>JBBMKA010006434.1:0-10286 GCA_037833695.1 Sechiopsis laciniata | reverse complement strand
AAGCTGATCCCAAAACAGATATCCTCGAAGGTCTCATACCCTCGGCCAAGTGACCGCTCAATAGCTGGTCCTGACCAACTCTCTAAACTGGTCCTGGGACAACCGGGGGAATACCCGAAGTCTGGCTCTAGACTCGGAAAGGAAAGGGTGTACTCACGAATATTAGCCCGAGGGAGCTCTCTGCCCAGCGCCTAAGGCGTGTGCGTACACACTGCATGCTGCTGTAAACTGCGTAAATGTGGGGGCCTAGGGACATACTACGCTAGTCCAGGTACGCATGCCTAAAGACTTGGAAGCGGTGTCACTGATCTACAGTAGTGCGAGGCCCTCGACACTCAACTGTAGCAGCCTAAATACCATCGACGCTTGAAGTTAAGAACCGGCCAAGGCAGGCTTACACCGTTGGCAGGGTTAAGCTCTAGCAGGCTACAGACTAGGCTTTTACCGGTGTGGTAGCTACTCCACACCCGGCTACCAGGGGTAAGAAATCTGTCCTCATAGCCCGACCGGTGGGGACACATACGTTGGTCCACTCTCAGCCTCGGGATGATGACAACCTAACAAGTTCTATCTAAGATTACAAACCCTGTTTCTATCATTCAAACATGCTCAACAACAAATAATCCTAGCATGGTACTACGAACTTAAAACAGGAATCAGACATACTGGAAGAACAAACCTAGCATGGCACTAACATGTGAAACATAAATCAAACATGCCAGCAGAACAGTTCAGCAACAAGTTCCTATCCACTAACATGCCAATAACAGTAAGCAAATAAAAATGATAGCAATCAGAGAAGTCCCGCAGGGTCCACACAACCCCGGTAAGGAATCCTTACCTGGATAACAAGCAGAAAACACAAATAGATAAAAGGTGCTCCTTGAGCTGCAGAACCAACACAACCTAGCAAATAATAGAATAGAAAATACGAATAAAAATCTACTCAGACAGGTGCTCGAAACTAAAATGACAACACAAGCTCAGAAGAGAAGTTACCAACACCCAACACTAGGTGGCTCGGCAGCTGGCTCTCGGCAAGGCTTGGACAAGGACTGCAAGCCACGAGAGGGTGCGGCTGTGTGCGGGCAGGCCAAGGCACGAAGGGTGAGCGAAGGTCGCTGCACGATTCGACTCGACAAGCTGCTGGACATAAGCTGCTTGCGGTGCTGCGACTGGGGCGTGCGATCGCAGCAGTGTGATGCGCGATCAGGCGAGGCGCTGGTGAAGCTGCTGGAGAGAGCGGTCGCGGCTAGAAGCGTGCAGGTGACCGGGGTGGATGCGCGAACAGGGCGAAGGTGTGCAGCTTCGCAGGCGTGAACATGTGAGCGAAGACTGCTGCGCAGTGAGAGTATGTGTCTGCGAGGCTGGACGTGCATGCGAAGGATGGGCGAGCACGCGATCAGGTTAGGCGCAGACGGCTGGGCAAGTGCGCGGCTGCGTACTGCTGGGACGAGCGATCGCGGCAGGGAGATGTGGGATCAGGCTCGGGTCGTGAGCACTGGAGATGCGCGATGAAGGCAGACGGCTAGCGAATGAGGTTGGCATTGAGCGAGGAGGTGCACCTGCTGGGCGAAGGGCTGACATGCGGGATCTCTCGACGACAAGGGGCTTGGGCGAAGGGCTTAGTGAAGAGGGCTGCTCAGGAATGGAGAGAAAAGAGAGGAAGGTTTGCGATTGGAAGAAGAAAGGAGATACGGCTCCTTTTTAGGGTCTCGGCAAGGATGGGAAGGAAGGGAGGAGATCGCAACACGTGTCCTCCCCTAGGTTCCAGCTTCGAGTCCTGGCGACGATAACTTTTCTGTCTTTTTCTCAAATAAACCAACAAAGGCACCAACTTCCCAAACAGCAACACTTAGCCCTGGAAACCTGAAACTGAAGTGAAAACCCAAACTCAGCAATTAATAGAACAACCCCGAAACCTTGGCAAATTACAAGATTACCCCTGAAGGAAAAATTACCAAAATGCCCCTAAAGGCTCAAACTCCCTTAACGGCCCAACCGAACTACCGAATCAACAAACGAACAAACCTAGGGAACCGGAATAGAAAACTGAGCCGTTACAACTCTAGACGTCATCTCATCAATCTCTCTGTTGGCAGTACCTGACATCCCTGCTCCACTGTGTGTAACCAGCATACTAGTGATCTACACGGAAACCATAAATGGTTAGTCCACTCTCGGACTCTCACTGCCAACACGGGTAACACATGTATACTAGATGTAGTACTGTAAAAACTCTTAAACAAAGAACTTAGACAAACTTGATGGCCATTGGAGTGATGATGATCATGGGGACAAACAACCTACAAAACAGGTTTATCTTTGACTATGTGCTCTGATACCATCTGTAAAGACCCGACCCAAAAAATGGTCATAAACCTTGTCCTTACTCGGCATGCATGCATAAAAGATAATAAAAATCATTTCATCTTAAAACTTGCATAAATAAGCCAATGAAATTTCACGGAACCTGTGTATAAACATTTAAAACATTCCCTGTTCAAAACATTAAAAGCAACCCCAGCCAGGGTCTGATTCGAAACATCCAGAAAAATAAAACATTCAAAATAACATTATCAGGTTCCAAATGTAAATCCTAAGGACTCCGTGTCTGACTACATGCTGAATCAAAATAGTAAATGACAAAAACATAAACAGAGTGTCGGTAGCTCCCATGATCATTCAACTACCTCCGTTAGCCGTCCTAGTGTTGTCCTAAGTTACCTGGTGGAAAAACCACATAAAGTAAGGGTGAGTACAAATCCCCAACCGGGGTACAGTACGAAACAAAGCATCATCTAGCATCCAAGTATACAAGAAAATAGTTACCAACACAAAACCCTGGAACGAGATGTCCATAAATCTCCTGGGTCATCGGAAGTCTCTAACTCCCAGCCTAATGATCAACTCAATAACTGACCCTGAACAGATATCCTCGAGGGTCTCATACCCTCGGCCAAATGACAAACTCAAAAGCTGATCCCAAAACAGATATCCTCGAAGGTCTCTTACCTTTGGCCTAAGTGATCGCTCAACAGCTGGTATTGACCAGCTCTCCAAACTGGTCTTGGGACATCCAGGAGAGTACCTAGTGTCTGGCTCTAGACTCGGAAAGGAATGTGTGTACTCACGAACATTAGCCAGAGGGAGCTCTCTGCCCGGCGCCTAATGCGTGTGTATGCACACCGCATGCTGCTGCAAACTGTGTAAATGTGGGGGCCTAGGGACAAACTACGCCAGTCTAGGTACGCATGCCTAAGAACTCGGAAGCAGTGTCACTGATCTACAGTAGTGCGAGAGCCTCGGCACTCGACTGTAGCAGCCTGAATTCCACCGACGCCTGAAGCTAAGAATCGGCCAAGGTAGGCTTACACCGTTGGAAGGGTTCCACTCTAGTAGACTATAGACTAGGCTTATGCCGGTGTGGTAGCTACTCCACACCTGGCTGCCGGGGGTAAGGGATCGATCTTCACAGCCCGACCGGTGGGGACACGTACGTTGGTCCACTTCCAACCTCTAGATGATGACAACCTAACAAGTTCTATCTAAGAATCCCAAACCCTATTTCTTATCAATCAAACGTGCTCAACAAAAAATAAACCCTAGCATGGTACTATGAGCTTAAAAGCAGGAATCAAAGCATGCTGGACGAATAAAACCTAGCATGGCACTAACATGTGTAAACAGGAGTAAACATGCTAGCAGAAACAGAACGGCATAATAATCCTATCCACTAAACATGCTCATAACAGTAAAACTAGCAAATAAGAATGCAATCAAAGAAGTCTCGCAGGGTCCACACAACCCAGGCAAGAAATCCTTACCTGGAAACAAGTAGAAAATATAAATAGGTAAAGATGCTCATTGAGCTACAGATCCAACAAACCTAACAAATAATAAATACAAGCACGAATTAAATACTACTCGAGCACTGCACCAACTAATTAACCAACACACGCTCGAGAAAGAAATTACCCACAATCGAAGGGAAACTCAAGCCTCGGCAGCAAGGTACGGCTGGCTCGACAAGACTGCTAGGTAAGGCTCGAACGAGAGGCTGCGACGCGTGCGACAGCGAGCAACGAGCGTTGGCGAGGCTGCTTGGGGAACAGGCTACTCGCAGGAGCGAGCGAAGGGCTGCGACAATGGCTGAGCGACAAGAGGAGATCGTGCGGTCGCTGGGCTGCGCTGGGTCGAATTTGGGGCGTGTGGCCTTGCAGACGTGAACGGGACGACACGAGGGCGAACAGGGGCTGCGATCGCACGTGCAAAGGGCGTGCAGTGAAGGGCGAGTGCGCGATTGCGATGGGGGAAAGAAGACTTGCGATCGCAAGGGCTGCAATCGCGGTGGCACTCGGGCGAAGGCATGCGGTAGACGAGTGGCTGATCGGGCTGGGCGAAGGCGTGCGTGCGGCTTGGTGAGGTGGATGATCGACGATGGATCTTGATAGAACAAGGCTTTGGCGATGAAGGTTGGTAGAATAAGGCTTCAGCGATGGAGATTGGCAGAGCAAGGCTTTGGCGATGGAGCTTGGTGATCAACAAAAGGGTTTTACGATCTCAGAACTTGGTTACGATGTGAGCTAATCGGCAATGGAGGTTGGGAGATGGTTTCTTGGCAATTGGGAGAAGAAGAGAGGAAGAAGAGAATGCGATTGTGAAGGAAAGTAAAGAGGTACGGCTAGGTTATGGATCTCGGTTAAATAGGAAGATCTAACAGGATTGTGACACATGTCCAGAAGGGTTCTGGCTTCGAATCCTGGCAAAGACACCTTTTTCTTTTTTTCTTTTTTTTTTTATTTTTTTTAATTTTTTTCTCTTTTAACCAAAAAAATCTCCAAACTCCTCCAAATAGCAACACTAGCCTTGGAAACCTGAAACCGAAGATAACCGAACTCAACCAAAAATAGAAATAGCCCTGAAACCCTAGATAATTATGAGACTCCCTCTAAAGGAAAAATTACCAAAATGCCCCTAGAGGTTCAACCTGCCCTAACGGCCAACCGAACAACTGAAAAAGCAACTGAACATACCTGGAGAACTGGAATGGAAAACTGGGCCATTACAGTTAAACTGAGAAGACAGGTTCGGCAGCAAGGCTTCGGCAAAGGCGAAGGCGAAGCTGCTCACAGACGTACGTGGGAACGAGAGTAGGCGAGGCTCGACGAGGGCGAAGACAAAAAAACATGAATGGATGATCAGTCGAAACATGCTTTTAGTTAAAACGCCTTTCATGTCTTAGCCTAATATCCCGCTACTCACCCGAGAGACATACATCACACACTCATCCCCTCAACCCTCACCTATATGAATTTAGCTCATGATTATGCTGAAAAGAAAAGAAACAGAAGGTAGGAATGTTGTAAACATCATGCAATAGAAACTTGTAATCAAAGATTTTAGTGACATAATGCAAAATAACAATGAAACAGTAAACATCCAGCTTAAATATAAACAAATAACAGTAACTTCACAAAACAACTCTCAAGAAAATGAAAAAAATTCAAAATGCATTAAAAGAACTACGACGAGCTATAACAAACATCCAACAGAAATCCTTACTAAAAAACTGCAATATAGAAGGTAAACTACGAAAACTTTAAAAAGAAAGTAAAAGAAGAATGTTCTAAAGGAAATGTAGAAAAACAGAAAACAATGCTGCAAACACTGATGGAGCCTTGTCACTTCTAGAAGCTCTCCCAAAATCAGCTCAGGTCCAACCTCCTTCTCATTCCCAAAAAATGTGTTTGTATACTCCCCATCATTAAGGCAGATCAACGACTGAGATTCTAGGGCAAAAGGGTGGCTTATTCTCCAATCCAGGGCCGACCAGATCTAACCTGCAGTAGGGAGACCACGTACAGGCTTTTCTGACACTGCAGTTTTTTACAGGAAACTGTTATTTCTGGACGGGTGAATGCTGCTGACATTGACGCTCGCTTGAAAAATGGCTTTTCTTTGCATCAATTTTACTCCTCTGATTTAGGCTTTGCTCAACATTCAAAGACCTGAAATGATGACAACAAATTAACGAGACAAGGGGCTCTTGAAATGCGATCATAAATGCTTCAAACACTAACATTTTTACATAAAAACTCATGATTTCTTAGTATTTCTAATCCTAGCCTCCTTTGCTACATGAAATGCATTTTAAGCTTAATTCCCTATTCATAAGTAGTTAAATGCGATGATTGTCGATAATAATGCTCGATTTTTCGTTAAAACACCCTATTATTAGGACTAAATAACTCTCTAATTGAGAGTTATCACATTTTTTTTGTTACAACGCTTGTTGGATCAAAATCTTCATCGCTGGTGGATGGTAGCTTGTGAACATGCAACAATAGTTAACAAACTCTTACAACGATGCCACTTCTACTTGCACAGCTTCAATATTGATCGCCTTTTCTTTGCAGCAAAGACACTTCATTGTGCAACCCTCATTTCTTTGCAGCAACTTGAAACAAAGCAGCAACATCAAAACTTGAAGACAAATCAGTAACATTAGAACTTGAAGACGAAGCAACAACATCCAAACTTGAAGATGAAGCAACAACATCCAAACTTGAAGACAAAGCACCTACCCAGAACTTGAAGACGAAGCAGCAACATCAGAACTTAAAGACAAAGCAACGACAACGTCAGAATTTGAAGATGAATCGGCGACAACTTCAGAATTTGAGGATGAATCAGCGACAACGTTAGAATTTAAAAATAAATCAGCGATAACGTTAGAATTTGAAGATGAATCAGCGACAACGTCAGAATTTGAAGACAATTCCGTGACAATGTCATAATTTGAAGATGAATCCATCTTTAAGAACTTGAAAACGAAACAACAACCATGTCATTCTTTTTTTTTTTATTTTTTTTTATTTTTAATACCACTTATCTCTAGCTATAACTTTTTCCATTTGCAAGTTCAATGCCCCTAGTGACAACTTGTATAAAAGGTGTCTTAACAAATCAACTTTGATGGTGCAACTTTTGAAGTTCAACCTTGACATTGTAAATATAGAGTTTAACTCTGATGGTGTTTATTTAGAATTCAACCTTGACAATGTATTTTTTAGTTCAACCTCGCTGATGCTGCTACAAAGATCAACCTTTGTGATGCGACTTGTGGAAGATCACCCGCGTCAACGCAGCTTTGGAGAGATCAACTTTAATGAGTCAAACTTAGAGAGAGTGATAATAACCTTGAGCTTGGAGAAAGAAATGATGATCTTAAACTTAGAGAGAGTGCGGCAATGAACTCAAACTTGTAGAAAAAAACAACGACCTCAAACTTGAAGAGAGTAGTGACGACCTCAAACTTGAAAAGAGCGACGACAACCTCGAACCTGGGGAGAATGGCGATGACCTCAAACTTAGAGAGAGCGACGACAACCTCGAACCTGGGAAGAGTGGTGACGACCTCAAACTTGAAGAGAACGGTGACAACCTCGATCTTAGAAAGATCAAGGATGATCTTAAATTTAGAGAGAACGCCGATGACCTTAAACTTGGAGAGTGCAATAACAAACTCAAACTTGGTGAGAGTGAGAAACATTCACTATGAACTTGCAAGGGGTAAAGCTTAAACTTCCGACTTGTAGGAGAAATTAGACATGAATGTTGAACTTAAGAGGAATGAATCTCGAATAGAGCACAAGAAAAACCTTCTTGTATACACTCACATTGAATGTCTCATTTCATAAGGTGTATTTTTTTAAAAAATAATATTGGACTTAAAATTTTGTATTAAGTTGCCTATGTACCCTTGTATTGAAGGGATCAAGTCATATCGTAGTTCAAATTGTTCAGAATTTAGGCCCTTTTAAGCTCATGCTAGCAAGAGCATCATGCAGTTTAGGCTCTTGGGATAAGGAGCATTACATAGTTTACTGCTCTTTAAATTCCAAATGCATCATGCCAATCATTTACTGCCCACCTTGGTTGATGCCTGGAATAACCAACTTGGTATTAAAAAGTTCTTCCATGGTGATGCCTAGCTGTTTCAAGGTTGACTTAGGCATGATATTTATGGTCGATCTGCCATTAAAGAGAATTCTTCCAAGTCTTTTCTCTCGTATATAGCTCGAGACAAACAAAGGACGATTGTGAGACTTTGATCTCAACAATATATCTTCAATAGTAAAACTTATCGACATGCATGGTAAACTGTTTGTGCGCATCGTGGGTGTTTAAGTGGTTGCAGTATTGGAGTCTAACAGTGTGTCAATAAGAACATCTTTTGCTGCTTTAGGAAGTGATAGTAAATCTTTCATGTTGAAGGAAGATGTGCATCTAAGTTCTATCGATTCTTCCGACGAACTTGGTAGATCTTCAATAGCAGTTAAGATGTGGCATGCGACTATATATATATATATTTCTTCATCATCTTCTAGAAATTTCCTTGGAAAGAATTCAGCCAATGTTATTGTTTGTCGTGTCATATAAAGATCTTTGTTTTCTTCCACAACAGGCTTAGGATTTTTTACAATTTTTTTGTCTTTACTCTTTATGAGTCCCTTTGTCTTTGACTCTTGAAGTAGATGTGATTCTTTCCTAACATAATTTTACTTTCACTTCTTGCGATTAGTTACGATAGACTCTTGACAATTTTGATATGACACTTCTTCGTGAAACTAAACAACGGGCTTGAGCGAACTCGTGTGTAGGTGTCTTGAACGACTACACTTTGGATTGGAATATTGTAGCTGTATGATTTGTTTGAGCTATCACGTCGAGATCCAGCTCTATTTTCCTTTCTTGGGCTAATCTCATAATCAATTCTTTCAAAACAAAACGCTTTTCCACTGGATGGCTAACGACACGGTGATACTTGTAGTAGTTAGGATTATTTGTTTTTCCTAACTCCTCGGGTCGTTTGCATTCTAGTAGTTAGACAAGTTGTTTCTCGAGTAATTGTTCCAGCATATCAGCGACATCACAATTTGGGAAGGGATATACTTTTTCTTGTCTTTCTTTTAGAGTAAGGTGACATCTTTCATCACTTTTTGATCGCATCTCAAGCTTCTTGTTCTTTTCTTTTGAGGAAAACTTGAACCGAGTTGCATTCACAAACATCGATTCTTCATTAGTGTTTTTGGAGATCTTCTCAATGTTAACCTCTTTCCTATTATCTAAGGAGAGTACATCTTTACTTCCTCTATTGGTGATGCTCAATTCCATGTCATGAGCACAAGTTTCCTAGTCTTCAAAACTTCGTGGCTTTATTCCTTGGAAGATGTAAAGAAAACCCCAATGCATGCCTTGGATGCATGTGTCTATGGCTGAAATTTCGCTAAGGCGATCTTTGAAATCAAAACTTAAAGACCTCTAACGGTTGATGTAGTCAACAATAAGTTCGTCTTTCCATTGTTTTGTACTTGTCAGTTCCATCATGCTTACGGTCCCTCTAGTGCTATAGAAGTGGTTGAGGAATTCTCTTTCTAGCTCCTCCCAACTGTCTATCGTTTCAGATTCTAAATCAGTGTACAATTCGAATGCATGACCTTTTAAGGTTCGAACAAATTGTTTGACGAGAAGGTATCCTCGTGTACCAACAGTATCACATGTTTCCACAAAGTGAGCGATGTGTTGCTTAGGATTACCTTTTCCATCGAACTGTTGGAGCTTAGGCAATTGATAACCTGCAAGGATTCTCAGGTTGTCTATCCTCTTTGTATATAGCCTAGAATACAAAAGGGAGCTTTGATTTGGCCTGCCATATTGAACTTTGATGGAGTTCGTGATCATGTTCTGCAGCTGTTGGATAAATAAATAAGAAACTAAAGATGAATGTTGTGGTTGTTCCTCAAGAAGAGTATTCTTTCCTTTATCATTTTTTCGCTCAGAAGGAGTTTGGCTTGATTTAGCCACCTCTCTATTATGCATTTGATTTTTTAGGTAGGCGATCTCTAAATCTTTTTCCTCAAACTGTTTTCTGTAACATTCGAGCTTTCTTTCAAACTTTATCATTCTGTCATCTGTTTCTACTCCAGCCATCATTACAGACATCACATCAGGATTTGATGTCTCTTTCAATTGATAAACCGTTGGAGTGATCTGGTCAAACAACGAATTATCTACGACTACAACTTTGCCAGAAACTTCTTCAAATTGCTTTATGATCTCCTTCACAATTAAATTAGGTGTAATTCGAGGCTCATTTATCACAAGGGACTTCGAACGGCTGCGCTTGATAGGTCCATTGTAAGCTTGATAAGTCTTGATTAATTATATTTATTTTATCTTATTCCCTTTCATTTTAATTGCATATTGAGTTTAATTGTGAA
>JBBMKA010006433.1:0-10286 GCA_037833695.1 Sechiopsis laciniata | reverse complement strand
TTCATTTTGCACTAAAACACAAAGTTGCACCCAAACTCTTTATTTTAATAAAATCCAATTAAAATAGGGTTGTTACACATAATGTGAACCTACATAAGAAAGAATCTATATTAATTACAAATTGAAAACATTGTATAAAGAATATGAGTTAAATAATCATAAAAACACTAACACTATTAATTGTTGTATATAAAAAGAATAACACTAACCTATTTATTAATCCATATACCATCACAATCACTTCTAATATAGGTGCCCGAATCATCATCGACAATATTAGGTAGAGATTCTATGACTTTGTACCCACAATCTTGGTCACTATCAACTTCATCATGATCGTGTTCTACAACTATTCTTTGTGAAGGCGTTAACACCACCAACCAACGAGGATTAATTGGATCTTTTATGTAGAACACCTGTTTGGCTTGAGTGAATGACTAAAATGAAGGAGTCGGATTTATGTCTAATGCGATTAAAGTCTATGGTTATAAATCCCATGTCATCTACTTTAATCCCACCATTGTTTTCCACTCAATCACATTTGAATATAACAAATTTAAAACTATGATAATCGAGCTCCCAAATTTCTTGTACTATGCCATAAAAGGTCATGTTTGCCATGATTGGATTTTTGTCTTTCAAACTAGAAGTTTGCATAGTTTCAGCTGTTATCATAACTCCACTGGTTTGCACACTTCTAAGATCATCACGTTTTTTTGTGTGATATTAAATACAATTAACCATGTAACTTTGGTAAGTGGTAACTTCTGAATGAGGTCCATTGATATCCACCTTAACGTAGATGATATAGAATGTCTTTGAACCCCTAAAGCCAACCCAACCCGATCACACAACCAACTACTAAATTTGTAACTATGTTCATCTTGAAGCCATTTTTTAAACTTAGTAGAATTCACTTTAGACAACATTTTCATGTGTTGATCTACATATGGAAGCACTTCGTCTATGTTATGAAGTATATACATATGTGCTTGATCAACATATCTTTAGTTGGTGCTTTATAATTGGCGATAAATAATGGTCGATCAATATTTGAATCTATAATTTTATTCGATGATCGCAACCCTACTGATTCAACTCGTAAAAAATCAGAACAAAACTCGATCGAATTTTCCAATATGTAATTTTCTCCAAGGCATCCATCTGGACGATTTATATTACGCAAATAACCTTTCAAAACTTTCATATACCTTTCAAACGGATACATCCATATCAAATAAACTGGTCCACAAAATTCAATCTCTCTTAGAAGATGTACCACAAAGTGAACCATGATTGTGAAAAATGTTGGTGGAAAGTACTTCTCTAATAGGCATAAAGTGATCACTACATCATCCTGCAATCCCTTCAACTTAGATGAATCGATCGACTTACTACATATAGCTTTGAAGAAGAAACATAGACAAATGATCGCATATCTAACGTGTTTAGGCAAAACATGATGGTCGTGCAATTTATGCCTATAAAGTTTCAAATCAGTAAGCGAAACTAATTTACTTATGTTGGATGAATAACCTTCAGGTACTTTAAGTTCAGATAAGCTTTTACACACACTCATCTTCTCTTTTCTCGATAGTGTGTAACATGCTGAAGGCAGAAATATCTTTTTTTTCTCCCTTCTTAATAGGGCTTACTCAGGTCCTAATTTTGCCAAGTCTTCACGAGTTTTATTCCATCTTTGGTTTTGTCAGGAATATCAAGTAGGGTTCATATAATATTCGAACACATGTTTTTCTCAATGTGCATGACATCTAAACAATGTCGCACGTTAAAATGTTTCAACTACTCAAATTTGAAAAAGATCGATTTCTTCTTCCATTAAGATTCTGTAGGCTATTGTCCCTTGCCATATGTAAATTGAAGAATATTCAATTGTACAAGAATCTCTTCACCATTTAGCAGTTCAGGGGGTATTCCATAAACTTGTTCTCTATTAAATGCTTTTTTCTATCTTTTAAATGAGTGCTCGATTGGTAGGTATTTTCGATGTTTAAGATACACATTCTTTTTTTCGTTTGGTAAATAAATTGATGGTGTATTTTTCTCTCCAAAAATCAGAAATTCTTTATAACCTTTTGTGGTACACCCACACAGGTTACCATATGTTGAAAAATCATTAATGGTCCACAACAAAGTAGCTTTTAGGGTGAAGTGTTGTTGCCGATGTGCATCAAAACATTCAATGCCTGTGTTCCATAACTTTTTTAGATCGTCAACTAACGAAGCTAAACAGACATCTATGTCATTTCCAAGTTGTTTGGGTCCTAAGATTAATGAATTTAACATCAAGAGTTTACGCTTCATACACAACCATGGAGGTAGATTGTAAGTCACCAACATAACTAGTCAACAATAATATCTAGTACTTTGGTCATCGTGTGGATTGACTCCATCTGTTGATAGGGCTAGGCAAAGGTTCCTCGTTTCTAAACTAAAATCATGCCACCTTTTGTCTATTTCTTTCCATGAGAGTGTGTCGGGTGGATTTCATATGTACCCATCGACCTGTCGGTCCGTAGCATGCCACGTCAATAATCTTGCAGTTTCTTTACTTTGAAACATTTGTTCAAATCTTGGAATAGGAGAGAAATACCACATGACTTTTGCTGGAATATTTTTCACTCATTCTTTAATATTCTTCTGAACCTTCCATCTTGATGTTCCATAGGTAGGACACAATTTTGCATCAACAAGTTCTTTTCATACTTCGATACAAACAACAATCATTTACAAACAACAGTTCTGCATCAACAAGCTATTTTTTTTTTAGTTTTTAAAATTCCTTTAATATTTTTAAACCAATTTTAAAATTTTAAAAACAAAAATTAAAATTGTTCATCAAACAAACCTATTTTTAAAAAGTTAAAAACAAAAATAAAAAACAAAATGGTTATCAAATGGGAGCGAAAGAATCATCAAACGAATCTTCTCTGAAAACGTTTTTCAATTCAACCATGTGAACAAATGAAAAGGGGTTTATCTAATTTTTATTTTAATTTTTATTAGTACGCTTAAAATGTTGTTAAATGTGAATTACACATCATTATGGTGACTTTATTGAACTTGGGTTAGTTATGAGGTTAGGTTACCTAACCATTAGAGTGTGTGCAAATTGAGTTATATATAAAGCTCTATGGGCCTCCTTCATCCTTTGAGAGTAAGAAACCAAAGCCACCAAAATGAGAACTCTTGATTTTATCAATGGCAATTATGAGTGAGAATGATCATCTCACATTCTCACTATTACAATTTCGGCTTTTTATGACAATTTTTAATTTCCATAATGTATTATGACAATTATGTCTAAATTTTGGTTCCATCATGGTATCCCCAATCATGGTATGTCTTCCATGACATATAATAATAATGTCATAAAATATCATTTATGTCATTTTAAAACTGTCATAAACGTTTTTTCACGACAATTAAAAATTGTCATGAATAAATGAAAATATGGTTTATGATCTCTATTTATGACTTTTTATAATTGTCATAAATTAAGTTATTTTTGTAATTTTAACTTTTATTACTATGATAGTTTTAAAATGTCAAAAAATAGAGTTATGTTTTCAAATAAAATTAAATCATAAATTGTGATGATTTCACATTTTATGACAGTTGTGATAGTCATGAATTTTATGTCGTGATAATTTAAAATTGTCATAGAAGAGATAACATGACTATTATGATTGTCATGAGTCTATTTCTTAATATTTAAAATTGTCATAAAGAAAATGACAATATAAAACAGTGACTTCGAAAATTTACTTTATGGCAATGCTTTTTATTTCAAACCTTACTTTCTGAAGAAAATGACAACATAAAATAGAGACTTCGTATTTCAGAAATTTATTTTATGGTAACTGTTTTTTTAAAAACTTAGTTTCAAAATCAATCATTTAAAAAGTAGAGTTGAATTCAACTTATTTGAAATTTTCATGAATGGACAATGCATATACACGTGAATGATAGTCATCTTGAAATGATAAATAATTCTAAAAATGGTGATAGCACATTCAAATTTAAGCAACACATTTATTCAAAATTCAATGAATCGTGAGAATGAGCTATGAATTTTTTTCAAAGTTCACTTGTCCTAATTTCATAATGCAATTGTTCAATGACTTTGACGTGATAACAAGTAAACATGTATTATTTCATATGTCCACTTTTATTTGACTCAGATGATGAAATTGGTTATTCAGGAATGATGAAATGATGCATATGCATGTCAATATTGGATTGATGAATGCATGTAGGATGACCTATATAACTATAATATGAAATTGGTTTTCAAAGAATGATGCAATGAAAGCTTGATTTGTAAAATCAAATTGATTTTGATTTTTCAATTCCAATATCGTGATCATTTTTGTCATATTCACATCATTCATATTAGTCAATATTAGAAGAGAATCAAAGCAAATGATAGTTTGCCATCATGTTGGAGTATGTTTTTCCTTTTTCTTTTTTCTTTCTTTTTCTTTTTTTTTTTTTGTTTAGCTTTCACTTCAAAGAAGTTATATATCTCAACCGAAAATTGCTCAAGCGTATTTGGCATGGTGGGTTCTTTTGGAAAGTATCATGTGCTAGTTTTTAGAACAATCAAGAGTGTTTCATAGCATTGGACATCTCATTTCTTGAAACTGTTTCATAACCAAGTCGTATAATAAGCCAAAATATGAAACTCAAGAAATGAATTTTGATTAGAAACAAGTGTGTGATGATGTTCAACAAATAAAGAACGAATGTCTTTTTATCCCTTTTTATTTGTGAAAGGAAATAAAAGTGAAGGAGAAGAAGCTCAAAAGAATTTTAAATGAAAATCCCTTGAACAATAATAGATTAAGAAAATATTTTCAACATTTAAGCTATTAGAACATGATTATAATGAATAGATGAATTAAAGTAACTCTATTTCTTTGGATGACAAATTTTAAGAACTGAAAGTAGCTCTTCAAGAATGTATCTCATACACTTCATCCTTTCTTTGAGTTTGCTTAGGGTTCTTGATGAAAATTCTCTTTCATATGTTGAATATAATTCCTCCATGAAGCTGACTATCCATCTTTGAATTTGAAGGACCACTTGAAATTGAATTATTTTTTGCTTGTAAATTTCCACTCTTCAACCTCCTCTTGGATTTTGCCACAATTTTAAAAGTAATCTTACAATTGTGGTGACAAATGCTTTGCTCAATTCAGTGTAATAAAACAAAAGACTTTGCTTTAAACAAGTTTGCATAAGTGGTAAATGTGATGCCATTTTGCCCTAGTATGGTAGTTAAGATTTTCGTCAAGGTAACAAAGGTAAAGGTTTTTTTTTCAATTGACGACAATGATTGTATGAGTGGTGAAATGATTGGTCATTTTGTTCCAGTATAGTAATTGAGGTTTTGGTCAATGTAGCGAAGATAAAAGTTTTTCCTCAACTGACAACAATGATTGTATGAGTGGTGAAATGATTGGTCATTTTGCCTTAGTGTAGTAATTGAGGTTTTGGTAAATGCATGTAGCGAAGATAAAAGTTTTTTCTTAATTGACAACAAAGATTGTATAAGTGGTGAAACGATTTGTCATTTTGCCCCAGTATGGTTGTTGAGGTTTTAATCAGTATAGCAAAAATAAAGGTTTTCTCTCAATTGAAAACAAGTATTGTATAAGTGGTAAAATAATTTGTCATTTTGTCCCACTATGGTAATTGAGGTTTTGGTCAATGTAGCAAAAATGAAGGTTTTTCCTCAATTGACAATAAAGATTGTATAAATAGTGAAATGATTTGTCATTTTGCCCCAGTATAGTAATTGTGGTTTTGTCAATGTAGCAAAGATAAAGGTTTTTCCTCAATTGACAACATATTGTACAAGTGGTGAAATGATTTGTCATTTTGCCCCAATATGATAATTGAGATTTTGGTCAATGTAGCAAAGATAAGGGATTTTCCTCAATAGACAACAAAGGTTGTATAGGTGGTAAAATGGTTTTTCATTTTGCCTTAGTATGGTAATTGAGATCTTGGCAAGTGTAGTAAAGATAAATAATTTGTCTCAACAAAGTGAAAAAAAAAAAAAAAAAGGCTTGTCTCAATTGAAAAAAAAAGGTTGTATAAGTGGTGAAATAATTTGTCATTTTACCACACTATTGTAATTAAAGTTTTGCCCAGTGTAGCATAGATAAATGATTTACCTCAGGATCGTAAAGACGAAGGCTTTGGTCTAATTTGACAATGATAGCTTTACTCAAATGTAGGGAAAATGAAAGATTTTCCTTAATGTAGAAAAACTAAATGATTAGCCTTGATCTAGCAAAAAAGAAGGATTCACTTCGATTTGATGATGATCTTCTAACAACATAACAAAATTTCATCTTCTAATAAAGATGAATTCTTTGTCCCAATTTGGCGATGATGGTTTCGCTTCAACATAACAGAAATTGAGGTTTTACCCCAATTTAAAGTACGTCAGGAGAAATGGTAAAATGACATCCTCCTTTGCCCCTATTATAATGAAGATTTTCCTTCAGTAAAGTAAAAAATGAAGTTTAACTCCATTTGAAAAAAATGGAGGTTTGTCCTTAAATCATTCGATGATGAATCGTCTTGATTAATACAAATTGTTATTATTTTTTTATGTGTAACACCCCTAAATTTGTTATCATTAATTATTGTTTCGCTACATAGAATAATCATTAAATTAAGCACGTGATTTAAAAATAGTATTTAAACACTCATGGTTAAAATCTATTTTAACTATTTTATTATTTAAATAATTGGTTGATTAAGTTTGTTTAGTTTCTAAATAAATCTAATTTCCTTACTTTTATTTAAGGAAAAAGAATTAGTTAAAGGTTTGCACCTCAAAATGGAAAAGAGTTTGAATATAAATAGAAAATTTTCCTCTTTCCTTCCATTTTGAAATCCCACAAGCAGTAGCCAAACAAAACTAAATTCCCAGCCTTCTCAGGATCGTGACAAGTGTCATGATCTCAGCGTCTACAGCTTTTCCCTTGTGCTTCCATCTGAGCCGTCCATCTCCAACAATCCAACCGCCCAGTTTCTGCCACGTGTGGCCACAGCCTTGTTTCCTTCATCCTCACGCAGTCCTGCATTCTGTTTTCCTCTGTTACTCGACCTTCTGGCCACCGCGTGCTTCGCCAGCGTTGTCCCACACTACGAATTTCTAGCCTCCTCATCAACGGCAGCCGGCACCGGTAACCACCGCAGAGGAGCTCCTCTAGCCAGCCATCTCTCTCTCTCTCTTATGCGTTTCCTCTCTACTTCTCGTCACGGGCTAAGTCTCTCATGGAGCGTCTCCGACCAGTAGGGTCTCGATCGAGCATCAAGCGGTTCACTGCCGTGCTCTACCGCTCCAGGTGGCCGCACCGCCGACGTCTTCCGCGACTGTTTTTTCTCCGACGTACATCGTCGGAGCGGGTCTCCCTCTCCTTCCCTTGGTTCTCCATCCTCATGGTCTTGGGTAAGTCTTTTCCTCCCTTTTAGAGTCATTTTCGAGCTTTAGCATAGCCATCAGTGGAGTTTTCCAGTGAGATGCTTAAAACCCCATTTGAGATCTATTTCTTTCTTCATAGTTTTCGAGAGCTAGAGGAGTCAAATTGAGAGTAAAATTTGAGTTCCACTAAATTATTTTGAACAACTTTATTTCTGAGTAAAACTTGAACTTGAATCTTGAGTCCAACTTAAAGAGGTTAAAGTTATATGCATTTTATTTGGCATGTTGCATGCACCGATTGAAGGAATTGCTTCGAGTGAACATCATATCTTGACTTAGATTAAGCGAGATTGGATCCATGCTTCTTGAATATGATTTACCTGAAGCTTGACATCAAAATTTGAAATTTCAAATGCGTCTTGGAAATTGTCTCCCGTCAATTTTGATTGGAGGACATGGGTCACTATTTAAAACTTTGTTAAAGTGAAAGAACTCTTTAGCTAAATTTAAAGCTAACCAACTTTGTTGCTTGATCTTGATTGAACTTAGGCTTGAATTCACTTGAATGAAACGTTTAGTTTAACTTGCACTTGAAATGAATCTCCAATAGTCTTTTTTTTTTCAACTCCATGTTTGAATTTTGTTGGGCCTTTGATTATGCTGGGAATCAAATTTCGAAAAGGAATTTGGAGTGTACATGAAACTTTAACTTCAATGAAACCTTATTTTTGTTGGTTTTGACTTGAATTCCAAATTTACCAATATCCATACATGCTTATCTTTGATTTTGAAGCAAAATTTGTATTGATATATGCTTGAGCTTGAATCAATTTCTTTATTGCTTGAACTTGAATCCAAACTTTTGATTAAACTTTGAACTGAAATCAAATTTTGAAATAATTCAGAGTTCCACCTAGAACCTGAAGATGGAACCATTGATAGAACTTGTTTTTGAGACTCGGAGTTTTCATCTTAATTTGAAGGTTGTCAATTCTCTAAAATTTGTCCGACTTTGAATTTGGAACACTTTTCCTGTAGGCTTAAACTTGGACCCATCGTCACATTTGGTGTCAAATTTAATATTCTCATTTCTATGGACAAGTTATTGGGTGGAATAATCAAGTTTTGATTTGAATTTTCTTTGAAATTTGAGTTTAATTTTTTTTTTCAAGCTCGACGTTGGAGAAAATATACTTGATTTTCTTAAAAAACGAAATCAAAATATACTTGAATTTCGATTTGAGGAAATTTGGGTAAATATGCTTTTAAAAAAACATTGATTTTGGCCATATCTAAACTTTTTCAAATAAAATATTGGGCTTTATCAAATTGATAGGAATCAAGTGCCAAATTCAAGGAAATCTTTTTCATCTTTTAGATAAAATGTATACAATTTAAAATCCCAACTCCTTGATTCTGTACGAAATCCAACCCAAACTTGGCCCTTTTTTTTGTTATAACCGGAACAAATATATTGGACCTTTAAAAATCTAATTAAATCCGAGGCAAGATCTTCCAGTGAATTTAAAAAAATGCACAAACAACTCAATTTCCAAATGTGATGGGATGTGATCTTTAAATTTAAATTAGATTTTATGTCCAAATTGGATTTTGAATATTCAAACCTTCCTATAAATATCACCCAACGTCTTGATCTTACTTAACAAAATTCTAATTCACCGACCTCCAAGTTGGGGTTTGCCGCACATTGTCCATATAGTCGCCCAAGTTTCGCACAAGCCAACTTTTTCACTGCAAATTGGAACTCTGCTCTTCATTCTTGCTTTTCTCTTTTTTTTTTTCACTTTTTTTTTCAACTGATGCCATCAATTTTGTTCATTATTTTCAACCAATTTTTTTTTTATTGGCAGTGGCTTAATTTATTTTACTCTTCTTCATTCACCGTCGTTCCTTTTTCTTATGCAAGCTGAAGTGTCCTCTTCAGTTGCACAATATCACTCCTTTTTTATTAAAGTAAGCCAACGTTGTGGATACAAAAAGCAAGAGGAATTTGATTTTTTTTTTTCATAAATATCATTGAATTCATGTTATTTTGCAATTCAAATACCCCCATTTGGCATTTTATTTCCCTTTTAATTGCCTTTTTTTTTAACTTTTCTTTCTCAACTGTGTTTAAACTGCGCAATTCCACTTGAGAACTTGGTCTTGCCATCACTCTTGAATGCACAAGTAGAATAGTTGTTTCTCTCTTCTTTTTTTTTTATGCAATTCCAACAATATCCATTCTAATACTTTTTTTCCAAGCTGATATTATTCCACAAATTTGTGGTAAATATTGGCTCTTAAGATTTTTGCCATCTCAAATTTAATGGGATTGTGGTTGCTAAGGTTTAATTGGCCCTTTAGAAGATGCTTGATGTTGAGAATGTGTCTTGCTTTAATGTTATAAAAGACCTTTGATGCTATACGAGACCTTTGATGCTATACGAGACCCTTGATGCTATACGAGACCCTTGATGCTATAAGAGACCCTTGATGCTATACGGCCTCGTTGCAAGGAATGCATGACGAACGGGCTCGTCGCAGGGAATACGCGACGAACGACCTCGTCGCAGGAAAGACGCCGACGCCATAAACGACCTCGTCGCAGGGAAGACGCCATAAACGACCTCGTCGCAGGGAAGACGCCATAAACGACCTCGTCGCAGGGAAGACGCCATAAACGACCTTGTCGCAGGGAAGACGCCATAGACGACCTCGTCACAGGGAAGACGCCATAGACGACCTCGTCGCAGGGAAGACGCCATAAACGACCTCGTCGCAGGGAAGACGCCATAAACGACCTCGTCGCAGGGAA
>JBBMKA010006432.1:0-10286 GCA_037833695.1 Sechiopsis laciniata | reverse complement strand
CTATGAATTTTATAAAGAATTGGATGAATTTGAGCATGTTTATGGACTATATAAAAAAAAAATATTAATTATTATTTTAAAAAAAAATTAAAAAAAAATTGGTCGGTTTTTTTAATAAAATTCTCCGACTGACCGACCTTCGGTTAATTTGTTTGATTAACCGACACCGACCGACCCTATATAATAACCGACCGACCGACCTTATTTCGGTCGGTTTCGGTCGGTCGGTTCGGTTTTCGGATAAAATGTGAACACCCCTAAATAATGGAGAAGTTGAGAAAGAGATGTAACCACCAAGAGTGAGTTGAGTTGAGTTTGAGTATGAGTGATTGCCATTAAAAGATAATAAATAAGGGGAAAAGGGACTAATAGCAAGTGGGTGGTAGCAGAGCAGTTGGGATGTGTGTTCATTATTGAAGGTCATTTTCATGAGGCTATCCATCCAAGCGGGTTGAAAATTCACCATAAGTCACATTTTCAAAGAAATTTATTTAAATTTGGGATTAATTGTGACCCTTTGTCCTCTATACCCTAATGTTTATTTTATGGGTCCCCTTTTGATATTAACATCCATAATTTCTAGTAGCTATCTATACTCACCAATCAAATCAGTTAAATAAATGGTTCTTAAGTGATTTCTATTTTTGGTTTATTCATGAAAATTATAAGACAAATAAAACAATTTTCCTAACTGATTAGTATGTTATGAATATCATGTTTGTTGTTCCTTTTAAAATCTTAGGTTTGCAAAAGGTTTTATTTTTAGTTCTATAATAATTATAGGTGAGAGGATAAGAATTTATGACTTTTTGATAATTGAATACTAATATTGTTGAGTTACTATTCTTAGATAAAATAGTTTATTTTAGATCAAAAATTTTGAACTAGTATTTTTGTTGACATTAAAAAAAACAAACTTAAGAAAACAAAACAAAACAGATTGGCATGAACACAATACTTTGAGGCTTTTAGTTTTCTATTAAAGTGGAGTTGTGTGTTTAGACACCATCAAAGTGGGCCATCATGAAAAGTAAAATAATTAAGTTGTCATAAAGGGCAGTTTTTTTTTTTTTTTTTTTTTTTAAGATCACATTAAGAGCAGTAAACCATGTAAATATAAAATGATTTGTTCGGTATAAGTTTTAAGTTTAATTAGTAACTAAAGATTTCATTATTTTATGAATTAAAAATGAATATTATTGAAATGTCAGAAGTAAAAATATTAAATTTTGAAATATAGGAATTAAATTGGAACTATACTAAATTAAAAAAAAAAAAACAAAAAACAAAAAACAAAAAATGTAAGTTTTTTCAAAACAAACAAATCATTTGGTGGATCTATGGGCGCCAAATACTAAAACCATACTACATTACCATTTCCTAAATCTCTCTCACACATGCACCATGTGGTGTTGTTTAGTAGATAGCATGATGTCATTTTAATATGGATAATATCTTAATTTCATTTTTATTAGATTCTGTTTAAATTAAATAATTAATAATGAATAAAGTATCTAATATTTCTTAAAAGAGTTGTAAAATATTCTTTCATTTTTAATGTGAGGTCCTTGATATGTTTTTGTTTTAAAAATATATTATATTGCTTCAGATGTTAATTCTAAAAATAAAAGAAATTTTTATAAAAAAGATATATATTCGTTCAAAAGTTTTGATATCATTTTAAGTTTTCGTAAAAAAATATAATATTATCATTAGATGAAAGATAAATTATTGAAGAAAATTACAATTTAATTCTTATGGTTGAAAAAAAATAGGAATTTAATACCTTAGTATCTATAATTTTATAAAATTAGATTTTAATGGTTAGATAAAATCTAAAAAATAGCTAATATCTTTAATAATCACCGGTAATTAAATACATAAATATAACTATTCAAGTAATTATTGACACGTGTAGTTAATTTCCACATAATTTATTTGTCAATGATTATGAATGATAATAACCATTTTTTATATATCTAATCATATCATACATATTAAAATTTAATTTTTAAAACCATAAAAGCTAAATTCAAATTTCTCTCAACCTTAGAAACTAAATTATAATTTTATTACAAGTATAAAAGTAGAAATAAAACATAACAAATTGATAACAAATATTCGAATTCATAATCTTATGATTTTTTACGTATATTTATGTAGTCGAGCTATTATTTTGCGTATTTGGAAGTTGGGAATTCAAATTATTACCACTAAATTGTAAATCATGAAGTTCTAGAAGGAGGCAATAGGTATTCAAATTGATGTTCTCTCCCAACTTTTAACCGTAGGTGGAGCGTTTGGTTTGAAAATTATTACCGTAATACAGCTTACCAAATTTAGAGCTAAAACATATTACTTTTCATTACAATAAACAAACAAAATTTTCTCAGAAAGAGTGAAAAGAAACTAAATTATCATTTTGTTCATATATTTTGAAGGAGGTTATGTTTTGGTAAATGAACTTTTAAATGTTTAAATTTTATTATTATGCATTTAATTTTTTTTTAATTAGTATATATTGGAAAAGAGGACCACAAACCCTACACAGAGGGCATCACCAATTAATGAAACCAATGCGATCTATTCGGTTTATGCATTTAATAAAATTTAAATATATTTAGGGGTGAAATATTCTACTCTTGATTATTAAGTTATGCATCATGTTATTAAAGATATACTTTTATTGACATTCAATAATAAATTTGAAGCTAACTTTTTTTTTTAATTATTGACATTAATTCAGTAATAAATATTTTCATACAAAAAATATTTTTGATGTGATCCTACATCTCAAATTTAGAAAGAAAAAAAGTAATATATTATTTTAATTTTTATATTTTGAATATTCTTGATCTTTCAAATGTTCAATTTTAGTTAATGCACTTAAAAAATAAATTTGAAATATTGACTAGTAATACATTTTTGTTAAAAAGATTTTTGTTTTTATTTTATTTTTTTGTTTTAGAATCAAAATTTTGTTCTTTATAAGTTTTAGAAATATGTTTTAAATCATTAATACATGGAATAATTTCTATTAATTTTAAGTATGAATTTATCATAGAGATTAATTTTAATCTTTTTATTTTGTAAGAACATAGACTAAAATTAAATATTTAAATTGAAACATTGAGATAAAACAAAATTTAAAGTAAATAAACTAAAATCATATTTTAATTTATTTAAAAAAGAAAAGTGAGCATAAACGAAAACTTAACATAATATCCAATATTACTCTAAAAAAACATAAGATCCAATATTTAAAAGTACATGTATTAAAAAAAATCAATAATTTTTTTTTTTTTTTTTTTAAAGAGAAATAAAATGGGTTTCTAGAAGGAGGCAAGAAGTATTCAAATCGATGTTGTCTCCAACTTTAACCGTAGGCGGAGTGTTTGGTTTGCATGGTTAAAGCGCAGCGCCGAGGTTTACAGCTTGCTTGTTGCCGTTTTCCAAACACTCTTTCTCCTTCTTATTGTCCAATGGGTAGTGACAACTATCATGTCGATCACGAGTTTGATTCTAGTTTGGCGTTAATTTATTTTCACTCCACAGTTACTGGTTTGATCCTTGCAATCGGTATTTGTAATCTTCCTTCCCCAAGTGATTCTTATATGTACTAAAAAATATTGTTACCACATTTTAATAATACTTTTTTTTAGATCTCTTCGCGCAATTAAAATATTGGCAGAATCGATACAGTAATTTGCTGTTTTCAAATAATATGAGAGCCAAATATTGATTTTTGGGCTCGAACTTGTGACTGTAAAATTGAAATGTATTAATACCAAACAAGATAACCAACTACGTCATCTATTCATTCGGTCTACATTTAAATAATACTTGCTTTTTGTTTTGCGTAACTTATTTTCTTTTAAAAATTAAATTAAAGTGAAAGTTAAAATAATTTATTTATCAATATATTAAAATTTAAAATTAATTTAGTTAACGTGTAACTAATGATTTTATCATTTCATGAACTAAAAATAAGTATGGTTGAAATGCCAGAATAAAAATATTCAATTTTAAAATATAAGAATTAAATTGGAATTATACTAAATAAAAAAGGTAGTTTTTTTTCAAAACAAACAAATCATGTGATGCATCTATGGGCTTTCCTAAATCTCTCTCATGTCGTTTAGAGCTTTATTACATAGCATGATGTCACTTTAATATGACAGCTTTTGATGTTTATCCATCTTAAATAAAATTTTAATTTCATTTTTATTAGATTGAATATTTATTTAAATTTAATAATTAATATTGAATAAAGTATGGCATATCTTTTTTATGACTTTGTGGATCCATACAAGTCTAGCCAAGATCCTAACAAATTACATGGATATTCAAACATTTATAATAATAAAAATTCATTAAATAGTTCATTATCTTGGTAGGGATACTAGATTTATTAAACCCGTTTGATTGAATAAAATGGAATGAAAAATTGTATTAATTAACATTATTCTCTCCCCCACTTTCCATCACTGTCGTTCCAAATCCCTTAATTTAGTATATCATACAAAATTGAAACGTTAGTTTTTTTTGGGAAGGAAGCAAAACGTTTGATCTTTAGGTTTGTTCAGTTTTTCAGTTTCCATTATCTAATTTATGGGTCTTTGAGTACTTTTCATCTCATTTTTCGATTTCCATCACAGCGGCATGAATATTGAAGCAAATTCCAAATATTACTTAAGCATATTTCATCCATTTATTGTTTCTTTCTCGTAACTCATTTTACAAGTTTTTATTTTTTATTTTTTATTTTTTATTTTTTTTTGCAGTTGCATGTCTAGGATTTCATCTTTATTTTACTGATAAGTTGTAGGGATTGTCGCTTTCTGTAATACGGTAATACTAGGTATGATAATGTGCAGTAACTTGGATGAGATTTTTGAATGAAAATGTGTGGTATTATAATACTGTGCAATTAGTATTATGCAATACTTTGGTAATACTGGATATAATAATGTACAGTTACTTGAATGAAGTTTTTGAATGAAAATGTGTAATATTATAATATTGTACAATAAGTATTATGTAATACTTTGGTAATACTGGATAGGATAATGTGCAGTTACTTAAGTTTTTGAATGAAAATGTGTGGTATTATAATATTGTACAATAAGTATTATGTAATACTAGATATGATAATGTGCAATTATTTGGATGAGATTTTTGAATGAAAACTTATGGTATTATAATATAATACTGTGCAATAAGTATTGTGAAATGCATGATACAATATTACTGAACATGAAATGTAGTATTGCAATATTGAAAACGACAGACAAATTTTAGGCTCAATTGAGATACTTTATTATGATACTCGTAACTATGAATATTGTATTGAGATACTTGTATAGAGATACTTGTATATTTGAGTAATGCATATATAATACTGGATTATGAGATACTTGTAAATCTTAATACTACAAAATATAATATATTAATAACATGGTATTAGAATATGAGAAATTATGTACTTAATCTTATGTAATCAACATTTTCATTTCAATGAAAGGGAGATTAATTACTAGTAACACGAAATAAATACATAAATATATATAATCACATATTAACTTGACTTTGATTGGTACATCTAAACATGGTATTACACAAAATGTCAGAATATAAAAACTGCATATAAACTATGAAATTAACTTGTATTACGGAATGTCCATTCGTGAAGTTTAACCACCATATGAATACATATTATAAAAAATGAAAGAGTATTATTATTAATACAAACAAATACACTTAAAATTCGTATTATAAATGTAAAATATGGATTCCTTAATTGCATTAAAGAGATCTAATTTTTACATGGCAGTTTCGTTTTAAAAGAAATTAAGGGCTAAAAATATAAAAGGAAATCTGTTTACGGTGAAGGGTATGATAGAGTAAACTTATTTTGTAGTATTTTTTTTTTCATTCTACCGATAATCAATGAACATATATTGGTTGGTTTAAAAAAAATATATATTGGTTATCATGAAATTATAACCATATTTTTAATATCACAAGTTAAAAAATTGAAATGCAATTGTGAGAAATTGAAATGTACGAAAGGGAAAATGGTAATGGATGGTATTTTATTTTTTTTCCATACTAAAGGAAAAATATAAATGGTAATGGATGGTAAATTGATTCAATATTAAAGGAAACTTTTAAATCTAAGAAACTTATTATTTTTTTCAAAATAAAATCAAGGGTGGGTAAGATTGCCATTAATTGAAAATGATTTTGTATATTTAAAAATGGAAAAATAGATTTGCAATTAGTTTGAGATTTGGATAGATTTGTAAATAAATTTCAAAATGTGAATATCTAGCACAATTACTCAAAAAAAAAAAAAAAGGAAAGAAATAGAAAAGTAAAAATGATGTGAATTAAAGACGAAGATAAAATCAAAAAAATTAAAGAAGAAACATAAATAAATAAACAAATAAATAAATAAGGTAAAAATAAATAAATAAGACTTCCAATTTATAGCGGGAAACATTCTCTTAAAAAAAAAAACTAGGGGGGCAATATCACTCGAGCATCTTCTACGTTGTTTTTAAAAAAAAAAACAAAAATCAAAGAACTTCATTAAACAATTAAACAAAGCATACAACAAACTCTTTGGAGGAAAATCAACATAACAGAACAATAAACTTGTAAAAGCAACTTGATTTCAACCCACAGCTCGGGCCAAGACAAGGTAAATGACGAGAAGTTGTAAATCAAAGAGCTTCTAAAGTGATCCGAGACTCCTTCCAAACCGACATTTTTGCATAAAGTACTGGTAGATCTACACGTAAAAAGTCAGTAGTAATTAATCAACACTTCATTGGTTGACGTTGAAATTTTTTGGGGGGTAAACACTATCAACATAGAAACCACTAAGGAATAACCTACCAAAGTAGAAAACAAGAGCTTCAAGACCGTAGAGGAACGAAGTCTCTTTCGAAGGTAACATTCATCCATCACTAAATAAGAAGTTCCTTTATCAACCAACTCTTCAAACCACAACAATTGAAAGACAAAAAGAAGAACATTGTGATACGAAGTCCCATCACAAAAAATGGTAGCAAAAATACTTAAGAAATTAAATAGAAGTACTAAAGTGGATCTTGAAAGTGCGAACATTTTCATAAGATTACAGGCTGTAAAACTTATGTAAATTGGAAGGTAAATATAAATAAATAAATAAAAAATTAGGGGCACTATGATCTGCCCGTGGATGGGATGGCACTTATGCCAAACTATTGGTGTGTGGAGGTCACACAGTGTTCACTCTAAGTTTTCTCTAGTGAAATGTGATCGAAATGGAAATTATCTATGCGTGCCTAGACCCCAAATTGTGCAAGTATACACAGTCTTGTTGTAGCAAGTTTTAAAGTAAGTAAAAGTCATCTCCACAGGGATTAGTGATTAACAACATGCTTAAATGAAGTTTAGAGAGTCATGGTAACAGGAGAAAATTGTTGTGATGGAGCTATAACTAAGTTTGCTGAAATAGATTTGCTAAAGCGAAATAGATGCAATGCTCAAATGACAAAATAAGTAAGATGCTAAAAATGATGAGCTAACTTTAATTAGGTTAAAGGTATCGAAAGGAGGCAAGGACTTTTCAAAGTATTACGCTACAGCGAAGAGGTATTACAGTGATAGGCGAACTACTGATTACTCAACTCTGGGCTCTCTCGAGCTCAAGAATGGCTCTCAAGCACTAGTCAGGTTCTCTCAAACTCTAACAACCAATTAAACCAACCAATCAGCACTAGGAAATACCTTATCTCTAAGTGTTCTTTAAATTGCAAGCTAAAGCTTAGCAAACCTAGTGTATGTCATGCAAGTTCGCTCTATTCCTTTTCTCTCAAAAGTGAAATAAAGTTAATACGCATGGTTGATCAGACGAAATTTATTTAAAATAAGTTTAGTATGCATATATGGTTCGACATCTTGCTACCTCTTTGTGTTGGCTTTTTGGTCAATTATCCAAATTAATTAATTTTAATTAATTAATTAATATTTGATGATAACAAATTTGAATTTTTTGTACTGATATTTTTGGAGTTTTTAAGTATTTATTACGTAGAGTTTGAAGAGAAGATTCCAACGCATTTTGAATCATTCAAATCATAGTTAAAATGAAGAAGATATGAACAAATGAAGATTGGAAGAAAAATCGCGTATGAAAAAAAAAACGGGTTTGTCTTTTTCAAATTGTTTCCTTTTTACCCATAACTCTTCCCATCTTATCTTCATTCAATCCTAGCCATATACTACATTTTTCCTAAATCCAATGACCACCATTCATCATATCTTCATCAAATCTCGTCCATCGATCATTTTGCCCTAAATCAACGGACACCTTTCATCTTCTCTCCATTAAATACAATGCTTCAAGAACTAAATTTTAATAGCAACATTATCATTCTCAAAACTTCAAAAAGTGTCATTTTCTCCACACATTCTTGAACCGGCGCATTGTAAATTTTGTGAAGAACCTTTAACGTCAAACTTGTGTATTTTTCCTATGAGAGGTACTTTGTGAGAGTTATTTTTATTTGTTATTTGAGATTTGTATTAAGGTATGGGGTACACCTTGGGTTGTGAGAAAATGCAATTGGTTCAATTCTGAACCACTGAAAAAGATTTGGGTTTCTCTTTAGCCTAAGAAAAATAAGGTTGAGTGGTTTAATCTTGAACCCGATAAAAGGGTTGGAGTTTCTCTTTAGCCTAGGAAAAAGAGGGTCGCGTAGGTTTGGTTCTCACCCGCAAGAGAATCATCTAGTAAAATACCCAAGGAGAAGCCTAGGAGAGAGGAGTAGGATTTCCGAACGACTATAAACTTCGGTGTCTTTCTCTCTTCCCTTAACTTTTACTTTTCGTGATTTCAATTCTTACATAATAAATTGATTGTTGGGTGATTTTAGATTAACAAAGTTAAGATCACAAATATTAATTTTAAAGAACTTAAAAAGTTGGCGAACCCTATTCACCCCCCTCTAGTGTTGTCTTTCGATCCTACACTTTGCTTAAGAAAAATACTCATATTTCCTTTCGATGATAGACTTAGCTACTCATGATGATAAATAGATTCAATGCAAAGTAATAAAAAAGTTCAACTTCATTCAAATAACAAAATAAAAACGTTTGCTCACAAAACAATGCTCAAGCAAAAATAAAGCAAATGCAAGGAAAAGGGAAGCAAAGTTAAGAAAGAGCCTGGTCAGAATCACTAAAGCAGCAACTCTGAACTTAGCTTCGGCTATGCTCTGTATCACGATCGTACTTCGTTAAGCGACGAAGAGGACGTGAAGCGCTCGATCCAGCACACGAACGAGTGCGTCGAATCATTTTCAGAGAGCGGGTGGCTCACCCGATCTCTGTACTAACCTTCAATCCCGGGTTTTCGAAAAGATTTTAGAAAAAGAGAGGAAGAAATGTTTTGGCAAGCATTTTTTAAAGGTTGTACGCGGCAAGTAGTTTACAGGAATTTAGACTAAAGCTATGTTCACATACAACTGGTGGGAGTTCACTACCCCCTATAGTATACTATAGGCCATTTTTTATATGGTAGGCTTGTATATCAAAATGGCGAAGAGACATACGCCCCCACAAAAGGACAAGGGACTAGCCTGCACACAAAAGCATGATGATGAGGGGCAAACTAGGGCATGCGGCCATGGGCAACAAGCCTTGGACAAGCATCCTCGAGGCGTCGCGGCATGTGGCCATGGACGGCCATGGGCAACAAGCCCTGGACAAGCATGACCGTGACATCCTCCCCCACTTAATTGGTTGACGTCCTCGTCAACCGACTATTCTCGAACTCTTGGATCTGGGCGGCAGCTGTCTTCAGGTCTTCAGCGCGCTCCCAACTGATTTCTGCTTCGGGGAGCCCTTTCCATTTAACGAGGAACTCTTGTATAGATTTCCTTGTGCGGCCTATCCGCCTTGTTCTCTCCGCGAGGATTTCTTCAACTTGCTTTGTTGTAGTGTCTTTCATCGTGACGGGAGGTCTGCGTACTTCATTGCGATCGCTATCCTCTGGGTCCGGGTGGTATGGCTTCAGGTTGCTAACGTGGATCGCTGGGTGAATCTTCATCCATGAGGGAAGTTGCACCAGATATGATGTCTTCCCGACTTTTTGTATCACTTTGACTGGCCCTTTGTATTTCTGAACGAGCCTTTGATCGCGATTTCCTCTGAATTGAAATTGTTCTGGTCTTAGTTTAATGAGGACTTGATCTCCAGTTTGGAACTCTAATGGGCGACGTTTCTTGTCCGCC
>JBBMKA010006431.1:0-10286 GCA_037833695.1 Sechiopsis laciniata | reverse complement strand
GCGCTGCACAAGCCACGTCACTATTCTGCCTTTTAATATTTTATTTAAATTGTGTGTTTGGAATTTAGCGAACAATGGGCTTAAAGTGTAACAACCAGACACGTTTAATAAATAGATTAAAAAAATGTTCATTTATTGAACCTCATAAAACAAACCCAAGTTTGGAAAACTAATTCAACAGGGTACCCTTGTGAAAACATGTAAAGACGTATAAATCCAGTCGTAAAAGTAACATACCTAAAAAACTCAGTTCATACAGAAGGAAAGTAACACCAACAATTAAATCATGACTTTGAAAAAAAGACACATTCCATGGTCGTGTCAACTCCAATCAACCATCCCGGTACAACTCATGAGTACCTGTGGAAAACCACTGAGGAAAGGGTAAATCTTAAACTCAGTAAGGATCCTTACAAGAATCGGTTAGCACATTTATAAGAGCAATAACATGATTTATCAATAATAACAATGGACACAAAACCCCTGAACAACAATGGGTACAAAATCCTTGAACAATAATGGACACCAAACCCTTGAACAATAATGGGCACAACCCTGAATGGTAGTAGTGGGCACTAACCCCTAAATAAAAATACTGGGCATTAAACTCCTGAATAGTAGTTGTGGGCACTAACCCCTAAATAATAATACTGGGCATTAACCTCTGAATAGTAATACTGAGCATTAAACCCCTGAATAGTAATACTGGACATTAAACCCTTGAATAGTAGGAGTGGGCACTAACCCCTAAATAATAATACTGGGCATTAAACTCTTAGGCTTATATCTGGGTAACATGTCTATGCATGTTTACCTGCTAGAGAAGCATACAACATTCCTAGGTAACATGTCTATGCATGTTTACCTACCAGAGTAATCAATCAACAATAATTTCTTCTATGACTAACACATGCATCATAAATTACTATCCAGGTGTTTCATTTATAGTATTCTTATCTATCAGTATATCTTAATCAAATCGTCATTCTATATTTCATTCAACATATCATTCTCACTCTAAGTCAAACATGAGCAGAAAACCAAGCAAACAACAAGTATGATTCTCAATCAACATCAATGACCTCAACTATTGCGATACAGCAGCACATGCAACAATCAACCTTAAAGCCTAGTTTAGGTGAAGAATGCCCTTACCTTGGCTGAAATCAAAAGGTTCTACACAATCCTTCAAGTCATAGCACTCCTAGAAGCTTTTCCAGACTTCTGTGACCTATAAAAAGCAAATGGGTTAAAACTAGCACCTTAGGCCAACAACATCAGACTCAGAACGTCGAAATTACCCAAAGTTACCTTAAATATAAGGGTGAGAAAAGTCGGGCTATTACAAACAGACTGGACCATACGACACTATGAAGGAGCCCGACGCTACGCCTCTAGGTCGAGATCCAACAAAAGGGAAGAAGCCTATGACTGATAGGCCAGCTAGGACCACAAGCGTGAGAGTGAAACCTACTGAGAAATTAACCCTCAGAGGGAATGACCGACGTAGAGAACCCATGGAACACTCTCGAGTAACCTCAAAGTGGGGAAGTCTCGATCCCAAACAAAGTCGGTTCGAAGCCGCAGTGGGTATTCTCATGATACATTGAGCATGTCAAGATCAGGAAGAGAGACTAAACAGATAGAAGTAAGGAGTAGCAGAACCGACCTGGGATCCGATTTAAGAGAGCAAATCAACCTTCGACGGAGGGCGCTAAGAGATGAAACAGAAAGCTAGCCTTAGAGGGTTGGGTTAAAAAACATCCAGGACCAACTAGGGGACATGAAGAAGGCTCAAGATCAGGATGGACTAGACCTGGACAGCCTTGTGGACCAGGTAGACCCATCATTTACTGATGAAATAATGGCAGAAGAGGTACCAAGCAAGTTCAAGCTACCCACGATGAAAGTGTATGATGCTTTGAAAGATCCGGTGGAGCATCTAGATACATTCTGGTCATAGATGGAACTCCATGGAGTCCAAGATGCCATCAAATGTAGATCATTCTCCTTTACTCTCACTAGAGCCGCGTGAAGATGGTTTAGGCAATTGAAACAGAAATCCATCGCTTCCTTTAGAGAATTGGAAAGAGCCATTATTGCCCAGCTCTTAAGAGGTACACCGACTGGGTGGCATTGACAGTAATTGTCGTTGGGTTAAAGGATGAAAAGTTTCTATGGTCGCTAGGAAAGAAAGAGCCCGCCACTTACGTGAAAGTGCTGACATGGGCTCAAAAATACATGAGTGCAGGCGAGTTGCTAAAATCTTGAAGAGAAGCGCACCCACATCGAACGAAAAAAGGCACGTAGAGCGACATGAACAAGAACAAACAGAATCTCGAAAAGACAATTGAGTGATAGGTCAAAAAATTGAGACAAATCAGGCTGTTAGGGATTATCGGCTAGCAAGTTCAAAAAATACACGCCCACTGTAATCCCATTGTAGCAAATACTAATGGAAATCAAAGATAAGGAAACTCTTAGATGGCCCAACAAGATGAAGGTGGGGTTGCACAGGAGAAATAAGGAGAGATACTGTTTGTTTCATCGAGATCATGGACATATTACATCTGAATGCTACAACTTGAAGGAGGCCATAGAAGCCTTGATAAAAAATGGACATCTGAAAGAGTATGTGGGCAAAAGATAGAAGTCACCTGAGCACCCTAGTAAAAGGCCAAACACCAGAAACTCACCACCTCCCTAGGAAATTCGAACCATCATGGGTGGACCTATAGGGGGAAACTCCAACAGAAAATGAAAAGTAAGTGTGAGGCAAGCTCGTGAAATGCTTGGATAGGAAGAAGTAAGAATAATAGCCACAGTAGACGATGATATCAATTTTTCGGATAAGGACGTAAAGCACGTACACTAGCCCCACAATGACGCCCTAGTGGTCTCGTTGGTCATATCCAACATCAAGGTCCAAAGAATATTGATCGATGGAGGTAGCTCCGCTGATATACTCTCATTACGAGCATTCGACGCAATGAAGATAGGGCGAGACAAGTTGTCTCTTTGTTTGACACTGCTGGTAGGGTTCGGAGGCCGCAATGTGTATCCAGAAGGAAACATCGAACTCCCAGTTACCATTGGTGAGGATAATAATGTTGTTTTATTTTTTTTTAGTTTTTTAGTGGTAGATGACAGGTCATCATACAACGTAATACTCGGACGTCCATTGTTGCATCAACTGCTAGCCGTCCCCTCTACATACCATCAGATAATGAAGTTTCCAACCCTCACAGGGGTGGGCAAGGTCAGTGGTGAACAAAAAATTTCTCGAGAATGCTATCACACCGCTTTGAGAAACATACCCAACACATCAGAAGTAAGGATGGTCACCACCTCTTTAGAAGATGTTTTTGTGCCAAGACAGGCCACACCCATCCAACTAGGTGCGGCACCTGAGAAGGCTGAAGCACTTGAGGTAGAGATAAAGCTCAATAGCCTTGTCAAAGATTCCAAGTTAAGTAGAGGAAAATCGGCTGAGCAGCTAGAAACAATAACCTTGCTGAACTAAGGTCAAGAAGTTAAGATCGAAACAAGCTTAGACGTAGCTCAGTGGGATAAACTAGTGTCCTTCCTCAGATAGAATGCTGATGTGTTTTCCTGGACAGTAGAAGACATGCCTAGAGTTGACCCGAAAGTGATGGCCCATTGACTAAAATTGATAGAGATTACAAACCAGAAAGATAAAGCGACAAGTGTTCAATCATGCCAAGAACGAAGTAATTGCTGAACAGGTTAGAGAGCTATTGCGAACATGGTTCATCAGAGAAGTACATTATCCTAAACTGTTATCCAATGTAGTATTGGTAAAGAAGCCCAATGGTAAGTGGAGAACTTGCATTGATTTTACGGATTTGAATAAAGCATGCCCCAAAGATAGTTTCCCGTTGCCTCGCATAGACCAGTTAGTGAATGCGACATCAGGTCACGAGACTTTATCATTCATGGACGCTTACTCAGAGTACAACCAGATACGCATGCACATAACTGACTAGGAGAAGACCTCATTCGTAACGAGCAAAGGTTTATACTGTTATAATGTGATGCCTTTTGGTTTGAAAAATGCAGGAGCAATCTACAAGAGGCTAGTCAACAGGATGTTTGCTCACCTCATTGAAAAGAATATGGAAGTGTATGTAGATGACATGTTAGCAAAAAGTAAGAAGGTAGGAAACCACGAAAATGACCTATCTCAAGCATTCGACACCCTCAGGCAGTACCGAATGAAGCTCAACCTAAGTAAATGTGCCTTTGGTGTCAGATCGGGAAAATTCCTAGGTTTCCTAGTACACTAGCGAGGAATAGAAGCTAATCCAGATAAAATCCGTGCGATAATGGAATTAACTCCGCCTCAAACACTAAAGCAGCTGTAGAGCTTAAATGGAAAAGTAGCAGACTGAACCGGTTCATAAGTCGAGCAACAGAAAAGCGCCCACCCTTCTTTCAAGTGCTTAGAACTGGGAATCACCGAAGAGATCTGCAACATTGAACCCAAGGTTTGAAGCTTGTACGTAGATGGCTCGTCAAGCAAGAAAGAATGCGAAGCAGGTCTATTGCTAGAGTTACCCGAGGGAGATCGCTTTGAATATGTGCTTCGGTTCACATTCTAGACCTCTAACAATGTAGCAGAATATGAAGCAATAATTGCAGGACTCCAAGTTGCCATTGTAGTCGGGGCAAACCACTTGCATGTCAGAAGAGACTCGCAGATCGTAGTCAACCAAATCTCTGCCGCCTACCAAGCTCAGGAAGTAAGGATGGTTGCATACCTACAGAGGGTAAAGGAGTTGATTAGGTCATTTGTAGAAGTAAAGTTTCAACAAGTTCCGAGGTCCGAAAAAGCCAATGCTGACTTTTTAGTAAAGATAGCTGGGTCATATGTAATCGAAGTAAGCCGTTCTGTCCAAGTCGAGATTCTGGCTAAACCAAATATAGATGTTGAAATAAAACACAACATCACCGCCACCTCAGGCGCGAGTCAACCGACATGGATGACTCCTATTATCGACCACTTGACAAAAGGATTAGTAACAGAAGACAGAAAAGAGGCTTGAAAGTTATGCTATCGGCGACCAGATACCTTATAGAGAAAGGAATTTTATACAAACGAGGATACTCCTTACCCCTACTTCGATGTCTCAATCCTAAAGAAGCCGAATATGTCATGAGAGAAGTACACGAAGGTGTATGTGGAAACCACTTCTGGCCTCGATCCCTAGCTCAAAAAATAAACCGTCATAGTTACTTCTGGCCAACGTTAGTAGAAGACACTTAAGGATTCACACGAGCATACGACAAATGCTAACGCTTTGCTACAATCACGCACCAGCCGCCTGAAAACCTTACCAACATGGTCAGACCATGGCCTTTCGCTCAATGGAATATCGACCTAATTAGACCGCTACCATAGGCTAAGGGCCGAGTAAAAGTTACTGTGGTTGCAATGGATTACTTCACCAAGTAGGCAAAAGCTGAAGCACTAGCCATCATCACTTAAAGAAGATCACCAAATTTGTTTAGAAGTGTATCATTTACAGGTTTTGAGTACCTCATATGTTAATAACTGACAATGGCAAGCAGCTCGACAATGCAGCATTCGAAAAGTTTTGCTAAGAGCTGAATATAAGTCACCACCACTCATCGTCAGCACACCCCCAAGAAAACGGGCAGGTAGCGGCGGTAAAAAAGATTATTAAGAAGAACCTAAAGACCAAGCTAGAAGCTCTCAAAGGGGCATGGGTGGGCGGGCTCCCGAGAGTCTTGTGGGCATACAAAACAACGCCTAGAACCTCGACAGACGAAACACCATTCTTTCTTACATACGGGTGATGCAATTTTTTGTTGTAGTATAAATAAACTAATGATAAACTCTAAGTATAATAATTTATTGCTAAAGTCCCATGCTTTGGAATCGCATTCACGCAAGTATACGTAGTCGAAAGTGCAGAAAGTGATAAGTATTTATATTTTATCGTTGTCCGCGGGGATTGATGTCTATAATCAGTTAATTAATCTAAGAGTCGTGCAAGAAAGTAAAAAGAATGGTGTTGGGATTTTGGTTTTGTTTTGTATCTAAATGCGAAAATAAAACTAAAATGCGAAAGTAAATAAGTAAGGTTTGGGTTAAGGTTATAGGATGCGTCTAGCAATTCCTAGGATAAAATGCGGTAAGTAGTAATTGCCATACTTCGCCTAACAAACGTCTGCTTTTACTTTCGTTCACATTAAGCCAAAATTCCATTGCAACTCAATGTAATTATCAACTGGTGCCGCGTATGAAGTAGTTACGCATTTATCTCTAAACTCCGATTTAAAGTACGAAAGACTTAATACTAACCTACTAAACATGCAAACTAGCCTTAGGTTATTTTCTCTTCCGATTTACAACCTATTAGTGCATGTGGATGATCGGTCGACAGTTACTATTAAATTAAGATCCTAATTCAACATGCTTCAATTAACAACTACCTTTACCCTAGTGCATGCTTTCTACAACCCGCACCCTTAACCTTTGCCTAAGATGTTTAGCTAGACATGAAAGTAAAGAAAATAAATAAGAATAAAATGAAAGTCATTGCAAAAGAAAACTGAATTAATTCAAATGCAAGAACTATTCGAAAAGGAAACAATGGTGCTGAAAATAAATGAAGCATAAAATAATCAAAGAAAAGATAAATTGGAAAGTGGTAAATGGTGGTGACTGCTTGAAGAACAGGACTCCGTGTCAATAGGAACACGAACTTCGCTTCGAAATCCTACTCCCAAGTGTGGGAGAATAACTCCAAAAATAGGCACACTCTCTCTCTTGTTTCTTTTTCTTTTTATAGGTTTGAGATGCTTGGAGACTAAGGAATCGAGTTGGAAGGCAAGGATTGGATTTGGAAATATCTTTTATTTCCTTTTATTGCATTTTATCTTTGGCAGCTTATCCCTTGATTCTCGTGATAAATTTCCTCTGATTTTGTCAATCACATCTTTGCTGATTATGGCACGAATCCCATTATTATTGCAGTTTGTCTATCCCGCAATCTGATAGTTGGCATTAGATCACCATCCGATTCTTTTCTTATTCGATTATTTTGGCTTTGGCATCTGATCTGATATGTTGTTTTTGCATCGATGTTTTCAGCTCTGCACTGCTCTGATATTTGCATCGCTTGACATTAATTCTTGCTTTATTTTTGCAACGGATATTTGTCCTTCGCAAATATTATTTGGAAGATCCCGCGATCTGCAACCTCCAAAGGGTTTTGATGCGCATTTTGACCTTCTACTTCTCTTTTGAATGCGATGGTAACCATGTTTCCAATTTCTGTAGATATAGCAATAAATTAGCGCAACATGGAATCTTTGGCATTTATGTACAAAAAGCATTCAACATTCACATTTTACTCTAAAATGCGCTACTTTCCCTAGCCTTTTATATTTAAGCTCATAAATCATACATGCATCTTATTTATATGAATTTCCCATCTTAATGCTATTCTAACTCTGAAGTTTATTCAATTAATGCACAAATACCTTTAGAATATATTAAGATATTAGCCTAAATAATGCTTATATTTAAGAGCTATCAACGGGGTTGAAGCTATAATTCCAATCGAGATCGGCATCACTTCACCTCGAACAGAATTCTACAACCTAAGTCAGAACGATCAAGAGTTGCAACTCAGCCTCGGCCTGTAAGAAGAACGAATAGAAGCAGCTAGGGTCCGCATAGCTGAGTACAAAATCTAGGTCGCCAGGTACTACAACTCAAAAGTGAAGATCAAACGCTTCAAAGAAGGCGACTTGGTGCTAAGAAAGGTCATGCCAAATATAAAGAACCTTAGTGACGGTTCAATGGGTTCAAATTGAGAAGGGTCATATCTGATTACAAAAATTCTATGCCAAGGTACCTACTACCTCCAAGCATTAGATGGTGCAGCAGTACTACATCCATGGTATACTGAGCATCTTAAGAAATACTACCAGTAGCAAAATACACCTGGACAGTCGGCTTAGACTACAATCGTTATTTCAATTCTTTAGAATAGTTAATAGGTTTTTATTACTTTTGTTTCATTCATCAAATGTTCCCTGATTAATTCGACATATTGTTTTTTAATACAATTCAAGTCATTTCTACTTCTACTATATATGTTTAAGCACATTGTCTTGAATGGGGGCAACTGGGTGGATAAAACCAAAGTGGCATCCAACTTCAACTAGGAAGGTAAGGCCAACTAGGCTACCTAAGTGGATAAAGCCAAAGTGGCATCCAACTTCAGTTAGGAAGGTAAGGTCAACTAGGCTACTTAGGTGGATAAGGCCAAAGTGGCTATCCAAGTTCAGTTAAGAAGGTAAGGCCAACTAGGCTACCTGTGTGGATAAGGCTAAAATGGCTATCCAAATTCAACTAGGAAGGTAAGGCCAAGGCCAATTAGGCTACGTAACTGGATAAGGCCAAAATAGCTATCGAAGTTCAACTAAAAGGTAAGGCCAACAGACTACCTAAAATAAATAATAGAAACGAGTCAATAACAAGCAACCCAGGTCACCTAAATGGCACTCCAATCACCAAAACTCATTTGAAACAACGAAGTAATATAAGTCACAACCAACCAACTTAGAAGAAATAAATAGACACGAGAAGAGCAGAAGAATGCAAGAGAAATTGATTTAGACGAAGACATATATCTTCATTGATAAATAAGTAGTAGCACACCAAAATGCAGGCATAGTCATAGACGAACCAAAGAAGTACAAAAGGAAGCAATAATGTAAAAAAGCTAAAAATACAACAACAACGTAAACCTCTAGAAGATAGTCACTCCGAAGGTCTCAACCCCGCATGCCCACCAACAGTAACTAAACCGCTCTAGATATCAACTTCTTTAAAAACATCAATTTCTTGAAGCAGGCGCAACTAAGCCAGAGCCTCCAGAACCAGGCCGAACCAGGGTCGGGGTCAGACGATTGACACTTTCTAAAGGTTGAGTGCTCTCTGGAACTCTCTAGAAGAAATGATAATCATAATAAGAAACTTGTATAGGAGAACACTGGCCACTCGAAGAAGTAAGTACAATAGTAGAAAAGGAGTGTAGAACCTGACACTCTGCCTCAAGCCGGGCAATGTAAGACTAGATGCCAGACAAGAAATTATTTGGAAGCAACTCTAAGTTCGCCGCCCGGTATTTTTTTATGGTCCATATCACGGCCCGTCGCATTGCCCTTTTTTCTGCCTTCAGGAAACCAGAGTCGAACTGAAAGCCTCAAACAGAAAACTAGTATCAGTCAGTTTCCCCTAAGCTATCGACAACTCCTGAGTTAAGGTGCAGATGTAGCCATTTCCTCATCAAGCTTCCTTTGACTGTATAGGAGAGATGCCTAGACCCCTTCTAAGGTGACCCGATAAGCCCACATAGAATCTTCCAAGGTCTGATAAGCCACAGTTAATCATTTTAACTCTGCCTGCAATAGAGCAGAGTTGGCCCTCGCACTTTAAGTAGTACACATATAGGACAGATTAGTAGCGAGCTAATGGACCCCCCGGGTGAGGTACATATATGACTGCGACAAAAAACCAAGTCACGTTAGTAAACCTCATGGAGAAAGAAAAGTAAAGACAACTCAGTTACTTGATAGGCATGTCGGAAACCTTCGTCGAGGTTACTCGCTGCCACTTCCTGATATTGAATAGGAACACCCTCCCAAAATCCAGTCCATTCGTCAAAAGCATGAGTCAGCGAGTCCACAGAGTTGGAAGTATCGTGATAAGGAGGGTCAGGAACATTCCAGCAAGATCCTTCACCACATGATATCACGATCGACGAAAGAGGATTCAGACAGGCTTTCTGAGACTGGCGGTGAGAAGTCACCTCACTTTGAAGAGGGATCGGGGCACTAAGAGTCTGGTCATGTCTTCAGCTTTGTCGGAGAGCATTGAATCTGAATCTATAGTAAAGACGATACTGTCCAGCCTTGTGACATCAAAATCAGCAACATCAAGACTTTCAAAATCGACAGCACTTAAATAAGGATTGGGAAAGAGACTCATGTCTGCATCATAAAGACAACGATGACAGCATTAAGACGGTCCCCGAATGATAACTAAAAAAAATGAGGCTAACTCATCTGAAAGAAGGTTGTGCTGAGTGACGTATTGCAAATTATTCTTCGCTCTGTCGTCTAATCCTGAACACTGGCTTAAGAAATCATATATCTCAGGGCGAAGTTCAACATGCACGTCCTCTACAAAGATAGAACCACCAGTAAAGACATGTGCATATATA
>JBBMKA010006430.1:0-10286 GCA_037833695.1 Sechiopsis laciniata | reverse complement strand
TATATTTTAATATTGATGTTAGCCGAAATTAAAAGATAAGTTTGATGAGATTTAATATAGAATTTGAAGAAAAAAAAGAAAAAAAATACAAATTTGAAGTGAGATTAAAGAGTGGTTGAAGGGAGGTTAATAGTCGTTGTTTACTACAAAAAACAAACGAGAGGTTATTGAGAAGTGGTTATTAACCACTCCTCATGTCCAAAGAACAAACATTAGGCCTTCAAAAATAATAATAAATAAATGAAATGGACAAAATAACTTTTACAATTGCTTTATGCCTAAGAGGTATTTGATTTTTGAGAAAAAATTACCAACTTGTTGGTAATTATGATACATATTTATCACTATATAAATCACATCTTTTTATTTATTATTGAAAGGATTAGTGGCCCGATAGTTTAATTTCATTATTTGGTAGTAATTCAATTTAACATCATGACCACAAGTTCAATTTCAATAATCAACATTTGCCACTCATTTATTAACATTATGTTTTTATTAGTAAAAAAGATGATATTCATATAGAGGTAAGTATATACAATATACTTACCAACAAGTTTTGCTCTTGATTTTTTGGTTTTGTGGAGGAGTTATAAATGAAGATTTACAACTTCTAAATAAAATCATATCCAATCTATTTTAACGGTTAAAAATAACTACTCATTTATTTATTTATTTGTTGACAAGATAATTACTTTTTTCTAATTACTCATTTATAATTAATCAATATAATTCATCATTTCAAAACCATTCATTTTTGTTACCTCTCTACAAAATCTACATCAAAACAAGATATTGACTCAACGCGAATCCTACATAGAAGATACTACTTCTTTCAAAGCAGATGAGAACTAAATATCGATTTTCACGAAAGAACCTATGACCATGGAGTTGAAATTAATTACCATCAATCAAGATAACCAACAAGTCATTAATCCATTCGGTAAATTTAATTATTTTGTTATACTTACAAAGAAAAAAAAATCATATCATAAATAGAACATGAGCAATTTTATTATTAGTTGAAATTTTACAATATTTAAAAAAATAAAAACTATCATAGAGTGTCTTAGTGGTCAAGAAGACCTTAGATAACTTAGAGGTGATGGATTCTATCAATGATCACCTACGTAAGAATTAATTCATGATTTATTTGACATTCAAATGTTGTAGCATCAAACAGTATTGTCTCGTGTCAATAGTCACATAAAGAAAGGGAAGAAAGTAGAAGTGAAGAAAAGAGTAAAGTGAGTGTTGAGTGAAATCATGTATCAAATAGTAACCAATTGGTTATGAGTTATAGAAGAAATAATAAAGAATTGGTTAAAATATCATTTTAGTCCCTGAAATATCATATTTGTTCCATTTTCACCTTTAAATTATCATTTTTCTTCAATTTTAATCTCCAAACTATCAAAAGTCCAATTTTGATTTTTTAACTTTCCAAAAAAATTTAAAACGGTTGTTGAGTTAAAAAATAAAAAAATTTTATAAAATTTTATAAAAAAATAAAAAAAAAACTAGCCACAATCAAAAGATGATGATGTGGGAAAATAATAATAATAAAATAAAATTAGTCATCATCCACAAAAATGAAATAAAATATTAAATAAAATAAAAAAACAGAGCTTAAACATGGATTCAGGTGTAGCCCTTTGCTCTGTTATCAAGATCTGACTCTTTCAATGCCTTGTTTAGCTCTGTTTCTGATCTCTCCCTCAATGCCTTTTTCTTTTTCAGTTTTACTAATTTTATATATTTTTTTCCACATCATCATTTTTTAACAACTATTAGGAGTTTCTTTTTTAACCAGAAGATCATTTTTAAACTTTTTGAAAAGTTCAATAATCAAAATTAAACTTTTGAAAGTCTAGAAACCAAATTAAAGTAAAAGTGTTAGTTTAAAGACCAAAAATGAACTTTTGAAAATTTAATAACCAAAATAGAACAAACATACTACTTCATAGACCAAAATGATATTTTAACCTAAAGAATTCAAATGCTCAAAAGAGGAGAACAACAATGCAACAATTCCTTGCTTTGAAGCTTTCTTTTTCAATCTCTCTCAACAGCGTTGTCAACGGTTCGAATCGATAGGGTTCATTAGGGAGAAGTGTTGATTGTGAAGAAGATAAAAAGGGGAAAAAACAACCATTATAAAGTGGGCTTCATGGTCAATAAAGTCTCGGAGAACTAAGAAGTGTTGGGTTTAATCTAGGATGATCATCTACCTATAAGTTAATTTCATACGAATTTTTTTGATATTCAAATATTGTACGGTCGGCCAAATAAAGCAATGTGATTCTAATTTTCGTTCCTGACCCAACTCACTTCACCCAACTATACATATATAATTAACAGCCGTAGCAATTATGGCCTTATTGATCAGCTTCAAAATTTTTTGAGATTAAAAATGTCACTATTAATGTTAATAATGAGATTAAAATATTATTTTGATAGAATTTAGAAAGTAAAAGTTGGATCGGGCGTTTTGCAGTTTAGCCATGCCAATAGAGCCACCAACCTGGTTGCTTATTATCTGGTAGAAATTTCACCCAATCAAATATTGCCACGTCATTTGTAAATTAATGACAAAAGTTTACTTGAATTTTTTAGCCAACTACAAATCCATAATTATCCCAAGTTGATGGAATAAAAAATTGATTTATTTAAAATTTGAACCTAAATTAAACTAGGCCCAAATTCATCTATTAAGCCCATAAATTCATGAGACCCAAATTTAATGGTTATGTCAAAAGGCCCATGAGACCCAAGCCCAATAATCTGTCTCAAATCTTTTGAAGTTCAAAGGGCCCAAGCCCACAATAACGCTATAAATAGAGAGCTCTTATTAGTTTCAATGGACTTGAACGAAAGCTAAGAACAACATAAACCTAAGTTGAAAACCAATGACTCATAGACCCCAAAACATCAAGTCTTAAGCAAATTTAGAACAACCAATAGTCCAAATCAAGAAGACTTCAAGAATTAAAACACTTAACGATAATTGAACAAATTATAACACAGATACATATTCAAATCAGTTCAAACTTCATTTACACATACTTTGCTTACGTACTTTGCTTTTATATTTGGCAACAAAATTTTGTATGAGCAATATTAATTTATTATTATTATTTTTTTTTTTTTTTTTGCTCCTTCTCTCGACCAGAACGATTAATCTTTTTGATGACACGTGTGCCTTCGCTTTTTGTTAAAGCAAATCTAAAAATTGTACTTTGTTTATTGAATTTGTAGTTTTTGTGTCTGGTTAATGGAATGTTGATGTTATGAGGAAAAAAAAAAGGTGAAAGTTGGATTTGTCAGAACAAAAATCTTGAAGAAAAAAAAAAAAAAAAAACCAAAATAAAGCAAATCTAAAAATTGTACTTTGTTTATAATATATTTGGGGGAAAAAAATAATATCATAGATTCATGTGTATTTGATGGTTTTTTTGTGACACAAAAAGATTAAAAACAAAAAAAGAAATTCAAAAGAGTCTCCCCCTCTCGATGAGAAATCTTGAGTGACTAAGAAGCATAAATAAATAAATAAATAAATAAAGAAGAAGGAAAATCTAACAACGAATTAATGAGGACAGGGGTGATGCAAGGTGAGCCACGACCTGGATGGCTCCCAAAATTTTGAAGTTGGTTAATTTTTGGAGGTAAAAAAGTATATTTGTGGGAATTTTTCATGAATAAATAAAATCTATGAATATTCGTTTATAGTAAAAATTTGGAACGAATTTAGTAAAAAAAAAAAAAAAAAAAAAATCATATGACTTCAATCAATATAACAACATATAATCTTCGATCAATAAACATTAGTTTTCAATCATACCACAAACAGTCTTTAAACAATGTAGATATTCTTCTGTCAAAAAACAATGAAGGGTAAAATTAGAATATAAAAAAAATGTTCAAAATTTTACTATGAATTATCGATAAAATATTTGTAAAAAAAGCTATAATTAAAATAGAAAACAAAAAAATTGTCACCAATAACAAATTCTTTATTTTAATGCTATTTATTACATTTAAATAAGCTAAAATTTGAAATTTATTGTTATTTTACATATAAAAGTAGATAGTTGTTATTGAATTAAATATATATATATATATATTCAACTCCAACCTTTTATCCAACAAGAAGTAATTCAATAGAGTTTTATGGGGGCTATCCGGTGGCGTCTATGAAAAGAAAGAAATGCAATAATTTTTTAGTTAAATTATAGGGACAAGCAAACTTCTCTCTAGTGGATTGTGTAATGCAACATTTTGGTGCCATAAATCTTTTATACTTAAAATGTTACGAAATCTTCTCATTATTTTAAATTGGAAGCTTCTTTTGTAATCTCGCATGAACTTGCTTTATCAATATAGTATTTATTATTTTATTTTTTAAAATAAATGTACTATTTATTCCTTTAATAGATTTTTCAAAACTATAAAATTTAACAAAAAAAAATTTAGCTATAATGGCGATTTCTTTATTATCTTTATCATACATATGTTATATAATTTGTTGAAAGGGTGTGGAATACATATGCTTTAACAAATTTTCAAACGAAAAGTTTATCAAAAAGGTAAAAATTTAACACTTTACCAAGTTTAAGATTACAATATATAATTATCTAAGTTTGAGATATAGTTGGATGAAATTGATAGTTGAGATAAAAAGTGATACAAGTCGAACAAATTTAAGAGCGTTTAAGACAAGGGGATCAAATGGGGAATGATGAATAATTCTCTTTACTTATGATTTGATCATGATCAATCGTTCTTCATAATTAGTATTCATTCCATCATAAACACTATTTATTTTTTCATAACTCATGTATCATAATCACTATTTATTTTTCCATAATCTCTTTTGATAAAAAATAAAAAATAAATAAAAAAAAAAAGAAAAAGAAAGAAAACAATTTCATTATATGGATGAAATTACAATGGGACACTAGTCCAAATTACAAAAGAGATCTCCAACTATTAATAAGAATATCATTCTTCATATAATTACTATTTTTCTATAAGCTCATTCTTTTATAACCAATATTAATTTATTCCATCATAACTAATATTCATTCTTCTATAATCAAAATTTTGTTCCTTCATAATTATACTTTGCCATAATTAAACATAAGTAATGATTTTTTCATAATCATTCCATGCATCTTAAACACACGTATGAGAATAATCATTCTCTTCATTTCAAATACATAAAATTATTCTTTCTATTAATCATTTCTCCCTTATGCTCCTACACACATTCTCATTTTCTCATAATTATTGTACTCCTCTCTATCATTTTTCAAGAGTTGAGAGACGACAATGTTATAGGGGCATTATTGTTATAAGAGCATATTGAAGATCACATATCGAAAAGATAATGAAACCTCCTAGTATATTTACAAGATAAGGTGGACTAGTTATTTAATCAATAATTAATTTTAAAATGGATGTCAATTATACTTTATTTCAAACTTCATTGATCATGAAAGAGTAATCCACCTATTGTCTGAAGGTTGTAAGCTACTTAAATATTATGTTGAATCATATTAAATTTTTAGCTGATAGTGATAATGATATTCATTTTAAATTGGTTCTGGAAGTTATATTTATAAAAATCTTAAACCGAACCATATTCATTCTAATTTATACTTAAATGTGGGAAAATGTATTGGAAATATTTACAACCACAAGTCAAAAAATGGACCACATCTTTTTATTATTTTTTTTAAAAAATCTATATTTTAGCATTTCTCTCCAGCAATCAAAATCATTTTTTTCAAAAAAAAAGAAGAAGAAAGAAATGTAGTCTAAAATGATGATAAATATTTTTAAAAGAAAAATATTTAGATCATGCCCCAACGATAATCTAAATATTAATGTTCTCATATGTGGTCCATTGGTCATGTATTTAAAATAGAGAGTTCAAATTAATTTACATATGAAAATTCATCAGTTTAATTGAGATAATTATGTGAACTTATGTTATTGAAATTGAATATGATAGATGATGTAAATTGATTTATTTTTTTTAATAGATGATATAAATTGATATACTTACATCAAAGTTGAATATTCGGTGAAGCTCTGTCTCTTATTAGTGCGATTTGTTGGTAATTTTCAGAAAGAAAATAATCATAAATATAATAATAAAAACAAAAAAGAAAAATAAATGCCATTGGAAATCAAGAGAAGCGCGAGTAAGGGTGATTTCGGTTCAGTTTTTGTCGGTTTTGTGCCAAACCGACAACCGAACCGATATTTTCGATTTTAAAAAATGAATCCGATCCAATGTCCAATAAAATCTAGAACCAATGGTTCAGTTCGGTTTTGAATTCGATCCAATGTCCAATATTTTTTAATATATCAAAAACAATATTTCTAACTAAAAAAAACTTCTCCAATTTTCTTTAACAAGTTTGGTCCTTGCATCTAATTTTCTTTCATAAAATTAATTTTAAATAAATAATGACAAAGTAATATGAAAAAAATAAAGTTTGAGAAAGTTACTTAAAAAATATATTGACATTATAAAAAATTATTAGATTAATCTTCAAGACTTTAGAAAACCTTCTAAATAATGGAATAAATATGATTTTATATGATTTATTGACAATATATATTTCGGTTTGGATTGATTTGTATTGGTTTTTGAAAACGAAAATCCGAATCGATCCAATATTTTTGGCTTTTTCAAATTACAAACTTATATGTCAAACTTTGTACTTAAAAAATCGATCAAATCCATTGAATTATATTGGTTCGGTTTTTCGATTTTGCCTTGCACCCCTATAAGGAAAACACTTATCAGATTGGAAAAGGACCCGTGAGTGTTGGTTCCCCAATTATTGTGAAACTTTATGTAACATTTTCTAAAAAGAATTAAATCTAACATCCCATGGTTTTTCCATTTAAAAAAAAAGAAATTCATAATAATATTTTTTTAAAATCAAAATTCATAATAATTTCCATAGGGCTACCATGAGTAGAATCAATAATGACCGATTAACGATGAGAAGAGTTAATTGATCACGTAAACAAACAAGTATTAGATGTATAGCCCACCCAATTAAATTATGTGTTACTCTATTACAATTTTTATGAACATATGTAATATTTCAAAAGTGAAATTGGAATTTCTCAAACATTTATATATATAAAATCAACAATAGCATCATTTTCATAAATTAAAAATGACCATTTGGAGAGAAAGTAATTAATGTTTATGATTTCAAGGAAAACATTATTGATTAATATTTTTTAAGAAAGATGATGTTGAATCACAAAATAATTATAAATATAAGTAAATTTTAAAATATTTATCACCATACATAATTTTTTTAAAAATATTATATTTATAATTATTTTCTCAATTTTAAAAGTACGATAATTAATCTATTAAAAAAAACACGATACGTTTGTCTGTCTTTTAACTCATTCATAATTTAAATTATTCTAGATTACTCTATTAACCCTAAAAAATCCATTACAAAAAAACCTTAAAAATCAAAATATTGCCACATTATTTTCCCATACAACATGCTTGATTATTTTCTGTTTACAGTTCCATGTAAAAGATAATTAAAAAAAAAATAATAATAAATAAATAAAATAAAGAACTTGGAACATCAAAAAATGAAAATAAAAATAAAACACAGCACCATTTCCAAATATTAGGATTCCTATTATTTTCTTTTCCGGGAAAATTTTAGAGAGAGAGATGAAACAAAAAGAAGAACAAACAATCAAACAATCAATCAATCAATTCTGTAAATTCTTTTTAATTAATTGTAAATTAATTCAATTCGAGTTCAAAGAAATCTGATCTCTCTGAGAAGGGCTTCTCCAAAATCCAGTACTGTAAAAAATCTCCCACATCTCATTTTCCAGTTCCATAACTTCCCTCTCCGTCTCGTCAGAAACTTTACTTTTCAGTTCCGACGAGTACACCGTTTTTCCGGCGGTAAGAATCTCAAAATCGATATCGTCGAAGCTACCGGCGGAGGCGCGCCCGCGCCTCGCCGGAAGATCTCCGCCCTTCTTCAGCCTCTGCCGTCGCTGCGACCTGATGGCGCGGCGGCACAGCCCGGCCGGAACCTTGTAGACGGCGAGCACGAAGATGTCGACGACGACGAAAGGACAGCAGCAGCACACGGCGGCGCACTCGGCGGTTGTTCCGCCAGCTACCTCAGCGAACCGGACGCTGCTGGATACGGATTTGCTCGCGAGCAGCGGTTGGCGGCGTTTCGACGTCGGCCGCAGCATAATCGAGTTCGACATTGTTCGATCCATCTTCCGCTAGGGTTTAGCGACAGAAATCGAAAGAGAAAAACCCTAACTCCTCTCTCCAAATTTTGCCCTAACAAAACCTAAACAACAAACAAATCAGAATCAAATCGAATCGAAGCAGCGAGCAACAAAGTCGATACGAATCGAGAACAATCCTGTGGGAGAAGGAATGAAGAGCAAACAAGTGAATCAAAGTCAGAGCTCGAGTCCTTGCTCCCACGGAGAAGAATGAGGACGGCGGAGTGGAGTTGCCGGAAAGTAGCAACTCAGGCCCCGAGGAGGGGAAGGAGAGGGAGGGGGGAAATAAGAGAACGGTGGACGGCGGAGATTTCGGCGGCGGAAACTGAAATCGGAAGAGGAATGGCTGAGAACTTTTGTGGGTCTGTGGATGAAAATTAATCGAAAATCCTTGAAATGAGGAATTTCTGTTGAGGAAATTGAACAACAGAGAGAAAAGCGGAGACGTTACAGAGAGCCATTTTATTTTATTTTATTTTGAACATGAAATTATTTTATACGTGAATTTCAACCAAAAAAAAAAAAAAAAAAAAAAAAAAAATAATATATATATGTTCACCTTATGTCATGTCAAACGTTTTTCTTTTTTTCTTTGAGATAAATGTCCAACGAAATTTTATATATTTTTACCTTATTTATTTGTTTTTCTATATATTATAAATTTAATTAATAAACATCAGAAAACTGGGGTGATTGGATTTAGAGGTGGAAAGAGTAGAAGAGAAATTGTCAACTCAGTATTTATTTTTAGTTTATTAATACCTCACTTAATTTCTCTAAGTTCTTTCTCAATTCATTATCAAACATCTTATTTAGTTATATTTAATTTATCTAATTTTTAATTTTTGTATTTTTATTTTTATAATTTTAACATCACATCAAATCTATTATCTAATTTTAGTAAAAAAAATTATTATTTAATTATACCAAATAGATATATATATATATATATATAATAAACATTATATCCATTCACATCAATCTTGCATCTCATTTTCTCTCATAACACCAATTCTCAAACAAGTATTTCATCTCTTCAAAACACTTCACTTCTTTTTCCTCTCCTCTCTCCTACTCCCCAAACTCCAAAATCCAATTTAGAGGCTAATGCTATCACATGTAATTCTTTATTTTCTATACCAAGAAGCTACTCTCCAACTTGGTTTCAAAAGAAAAAAAATTGACAAATCTACCGATCTCACGTGTGAGAATCTTCAATTTTGATATGACAGAGTTAATTACTAACACTCATTAAAGTTTATGAGGTTAATGCTTAGAAACACAATACTTTAGAAATTATTTGTGTACTTTTCCCAACTAAGTACCATTTGATTTTTTTTTTTTATTATTATTTTTAATTTTAAAAATTGTGTCTATCTTCCCCAACTTTTTGAAATGATTTCATATTTTCAAAAGTCACATTAAATTATTTGCTAAATTCTAGAACAAAGAGAAGTTTTAAACCTTTTAAAAAAATTCTAACACCTTGTAAAAAATATATGGAAAATGGTAGAAAATGACTATATTAAAAAAATAATAGAGCGCGTGCTACTTTGTAGAGACTTTGAATGAATGGCTAAAAACAAAATCAGGTAGGCAAGATAAATATAGAGAAATATTCCCCCCCCCCCCCTCCACACCTTTTAGTTGTTTTCGATTAATTAAACGCGCCTACAAACCAAATTTGCCAGCACGGGGCTAAAAAATCTAAAGTACATGTTTAAAGTAGGATCACGATGTACACTAGATGTACAACGAATTTGCGAACGAGTTGTATAATGGATGTTGCATTCTAGCCGACAGAACGGGGCTGAAAAATCTAATGGTATATGTTTAAAGCAGGATCATGATGTACCAACGGGTTTACGAACGACAACTAAAAAATCGTTCTAAAAAAAAAATCAAGGAAACATAATCCTAGTGATTCGATTATGTATAGAATATGTGTCAACAGTGTCTAAAATATG